>PVJX010037256.1:0-17064 GCA_004027295.1 Dolichotis patagonum
TTTTTTTTTTTCGGATATTTCACCTGTGAATCTAAGTGAAGAGTGCAATGTGCCCATAGGTCTAAGTAATCCCTTTTATAAGACCCTTAATTCCTTGAGTCCTAAAGAGGACTCAAGGACTCTATTGTTTTACCTCAAGAAATCCTCACTTCATTCATCATCAACAACAACAACAACAACAACAAAACCCCAAAAAGCTGAACTTAGTAACAACTGGATCATTCCCATTAGTATGTAAAAACATTCAGAACAACAAAAGTAGGTTTGCTTGTCCTCTTGTACCCCAATCGCACATTTACTTTCTTTGCCTTTCAGAGACAGACTCCTCAGAGCTCTGCAAGGTCACTTTTCTTTCTACCACCTCGGGATTCTTCATCCAGGTCTGCCATGGTCACCCCCGCCCTGTCCATCTGACAGCACATCATAGTAGACTTCTCTGCTTCCCTCCCTTCCTGTGTTTTTCTTCCTTCTTCTTTGTCTTTCCTTCTTTCTTCCCTTAAATTAAAAAAAAGGTAAAGTCTCCTTAGGTAGTCCAGGTTTGCCTTCTGGCCTTCAACTTCTACCAGGAAGTCACCCCTCTCTCTGACGGTCCAATTCCGTGGATCCTCTTCGTTCTCCCGCTAGCTCTACGAAGTGTTGGAGTTCTCCAAAACTCAACCTTGGTACTTTTCTTCATCTAGTGAACTCCTCCCTGCGTGATCCGGTTCATGCCTTTAGCAGCCATCTATTGATAGCCCACCCTTTAAGCAAATCTGACACTCTCCCTTGAATATGCAATATGTCCACTCCAATGTCTTCACTCCAAACATCACAATGAAGCTGAACTCTTGGGCCCTACTCCAACTTCCAGCTCGTAATGAGACCTCCATTTAGATAGCACAGGCCAAAACTAGAGCAACTTTATCTCTCTTTTCATTCATCCACACACACTCAACCACTTTCCTTGTTTTACCCCAAAAGGTATCCCAATTCTGATCATTTCTAACCATTTAAATACATGACAAGTACAGGGTATCTACTGGAAGTGTACTGCAACTACATTACCTCTTGTCTCTAAAATAACAACGGCTTTATTCTTACTCCGTAGAAGTCCACAATTAAAATTTTTAAGCTTAAATTTTATTATGTCTCTCCTTTACTTAAAACTCTCTAATAGTTTTCCATCACTAGGCCTGTTAAAGCCCAACATGACCACTCTATCTCCAAGCTTTTGTCAGTCTTCTGTGCCCTCTAGCTAAACCGTGCTTGGATGTTTCTTGCACACTCTACGCTTCTCGCTTCTAGGATACTCTCATCAGATCTTTTCAAGGATTGCTCCTTCTGAACATTCTGATCTCTTAAACGTCACCTCCTTCACTATTTTTAAAAGAGCTCCCTCTGTCTCTTAGATCCTCTTTATTCAATCTGGTTTGTTTTCTTTACTCTATTTACTCCTATAAATAGAAATCACAGTATTTCATTTTCTATATGTCAGCTTTCAGTAAGAGGCTTTGTCTCATCACAGCTAACTTTGGTATTGAGACTACTTTGTAGCATTTTGGTTGGCTGAATTAAATACATGAGTAAGAACCAAAACACATAAAATAGATTTATAATTAAAGTCAACTCAAAATTTTAAGAAATTAAAAGAAATGTAAAAGTTTGATATGAAACTAGGCACTACAAAACCATATTGCCATTCACCTCAAAACTCCTCAAACACATTCAAAAATTCCTTTCAGACACTAAAAACTAAGTAGGTCCTACTTATTTTCTATAAAAATAGTAAATCTACTTTTTAACTATTACCAATAAGTCTGAAAGTTTTCTGCCATTTTCCTACCTGGTAAATACTCAGTTTTTCTTCTGTATGAAGGTTAACTATATGTGCTTCGCAGAACTAGCCTGAGAACTAAGCATCAGGTCTGATTTTGAGCTGTTGTTGCTCAAAGGCTGCAAACACCTCCTCTCCGGTGGACTCCCAGCTAACCAGGCTCTTAACCAGAAATACTGGAATCTCCCTGTTTCCCATTAACTAAAGGGTTAACACCTGACAAAGCGAGGCGCCTGTTCAGACCTGACTGCTAATACCTAAGTCATTAAATATGCTGAATACCATCTCTGTCTCACCACATAAAACTGCATTTATGAAAAATTAAGAGGGTGGAAGAGGCTAACATGAAACAAATTTGAACAACCAACTTAGACCTTTTCTTCTGTAAATCAAACAGCAAGTATCTTTCTGTTCCTTTTTCTGTATTTCCAACTTAAAATGATTTGTCATTCTTCCTCCTTCATTTTGGGCCAGCCAACCTAGATCTGAAGCAGCGTTTGTAACATCAGCACTACTACAGTTTGACTAAAATAATTTTCTTTCGTGGGGAGCTGTCCTGTGCACTGTGGATGTAGCCACTAACCACTAGATGCCATCAGCACCTTCACACTAGTTCTGACAACAAACATTTCTCCAGACAGTGCCAAATGTCCCCTGGGAGGTCGAAACTGCAGCTGGTTGGGAACCACTGATCTCAAATATACTTTTCCTTTTATCTGCCGCAACTGGGTTCCCTGACTTAAAACTTTTCACAGATTATAATAAAACCTCTAATACTTTATAACACTCTGGCTTAGACTAGCAGAACTCTTCCTTTCGAAAGCTTGACATGTATTCTACAATATTGCCTTTCTGTGTTTTCATGTTAATTCAATTTTATTTATATCCCAATATTTAAAAATAGCTATGTGCATATATAGGTATACCTTACATATCAACTGACACAAAGAAATCACACTTTTTGAAGATATTTAAAACTTGAAATAAATTTTTTTTTAAAAAATCAAAATATGTTTCTATAGAAAGAACAGAAAATTTCAAATAAAATCTCTTTTACAGTAATTCCAGGGGCCAGATTTTGCTCAGTACCTGCCTGGTAGACACAAGGTTGGGAGTTCAACCCCTGGTACCCCCCCCAAAGGCATTTAAGAGAGAAACTTCATACCAACTCAAATCCTCAAATTAAAATTTAAATTGAAATGACAGGCAGGTATGGTGGCACATGCCTGTAATCCCAGCACTGAGGAGGCTGAAGCAGGAGGATTACTTCAAATTCAAGGCCAGTCTGGGCTACAAAGTGAGTTTAGGGCCAGCCTATACTGCATGGTGAAATCTTGTCCCAAAAAGAAAAGAAATCTTACTTTTTAGTATCAAAGGGCTACAAAACATTAACCTCAGAACTTTTATGAGATAGTATCATTCCTTAGATAAAATGTTACTCTTTTTTAAAAAAAAATAAAAGTGGCTAGCTGAGCATGCCATTAATACTACAGAAATTCTGTAACTTCCTTAAGAATATAATGTGCATATTTTTAACCTCTGTATCCATGGCCTGGCACTCAAAAAGGTGGTAAATTTAGTGAAATATTAAAAGTGAGACTTCCTGAAAATATCAGTTTATACTTTTATGAGAAAGCTATTAAGTATATTAAGCAATGAGAATGTAATTTGAAGAAAAATATTGACTGCCCTTAATTAGTAACTTGTTTCAGTCACCTAGGTTTACATCAAATCTGCTCAACTTATAAAACAACTATTTTCTATTTCTATTATACTTTCCTAAAATCCATGATCATTCATGTGGCTAGCTCTTAGTAAACTGGTAGCGAACTGATTAATGAAGTGGGGAGGCATATTTGCACACTCTAGCAAAGTACCGGCAATCCAAATGACTCTCGTTTCCACTAAGACAGGACAGGGTCAGTCTCACACTAAGGTGATGACTCAATGATTCTTACTGCAATGCCATTGCCAAGAATAAGCAGTTCTATTCAGGGATTCCTTTCACATTCGGAAACAGACATATATTCTGTTGATAGGTGTTTACTAAATTAAGATCATTTAACACCATATCTAATTTATTAAGAAGTCAGAGGGGAGCTGGGGTATATATTGTTCAGTGGAAGAGTGCCTGCCTAGTACATAAAAGGCTCGGGGCTAGATTCACAGAACTACAAAAAATAATTAAATTAATTAAATCAAAATTAAATAAATAAAAATCAGGGGTACAACGAGCACAAAAGCCTAGAGACACATTGCCCAGAGGAACAAGTAACAAGGCGGGGCAGTAAGACTGCAGCCGAGTCAGCAGAAAGCTGGGAGGAGGTCAGGGAGGTACAGGGAGCCAGGTCAGCCAGCGACTCTGACTTCTGAGTGGGATGGAGTGGCACTTATGGAAAGCCAATGAGAAGGCTTTTCCAGAGAGATGTTTTGCAAATTGCAAAGAGCCCACGAAATACGAGGGGGAATTACAAAGAATTAAGATGTGTTACTTATATGTACCAACTCTCCATGGTGAATATAATCGCTATGTACTGCAAACATGCAATGATAAAACTTTTAACAAAACTAGACAGGGAAAAGGCTCTTCCAGCCCCTTTATGAGGATACACTGCTACTTTAACTGCAAGAAACAAAAACTGTTATGGTTTTAGATACCACACTGCACCTAATCTTTAAGAAACTTACATTTGTGAGGTAAGATATCAAAGAAAAATATTAATATCTGAGAAAATTGGTAACTTAATACTTTCTCTTTTTTTCAAATATTAATTTACATGAGGCAGGACTTTCTTCATACATGAATTTTAACTAAAAGAGCAAATCATGATTGAATGCAAAAGCAGATCTGAGACTATACTCCTATCTTCATTGCAAAATTGCTGACAACAGGTACAATATGAAAGAAGTGTTAAGCATCCTCTGATGGATGAGTGGATAAAGAAAAAATACACAAATAGTATACAGAAATGATGGACTATTATTCAGCCTTTAAAAATGACACTGTCATTTACAACATGAATGAACCTGAGGAACATTGTATAGTACTAAGCAAAAGAAACCACAGAAAAATAAGACCAAAAACCAGTATTACATGATATCAAGTATATGTGAAATCTAAAATTTGTCAAACGAAGAGAAACAGAGTGGAACAGTAGTTATGACGAGTAAAGAGGGGGAAGAGATGGGAGATGCAGGGAACAGGATACAAACTTGCAGTTAAGTGGGATGTCAAGTGACCTAACATACAAAACGAGGGCTATAGTTAATAATATTATATTATTGAATTGAAAATTTTTCAAGAAAGTAGTTTTTAGGTGCTCTTACTACAAAAAAAAGTAAATGAGATGACAGCTATGTAATCTGTTTGACTACAATACTTATTTTACTATGTGTCTATATAATACATTTTATGAACCTTAAATATATACACAAAAATAAATGAATAGAAGAGTTCTATGATATGTAAGTTATATCTCAACGTAACTGTTAAGAAAATGAGAATAAAGAATAGAACAGAGACAAGAAGAAGAAAAATATATGTGTGCTATGAAATAGTTTTAAGGTTTTTGTTTTGTTTTGTTTTGTTTGTTTGTTTTGTTGGATTGTTTTTGTACCAGGAATTGAACTCAGGACCTCACACTTGCCAGGTAGGTGCTGTGCTACTGAGCTATATCTCTGGCCCCAAAATAGTTTGATTAGTATGTCTAAATCAACAATTGAGCAATCAGATAATAAATATAGAAAATAAACTTTATATGTAGCATTATATACATCCTGAAAACATTCTGGGCACCCATCCTAAGCCTGGTGTGAATTATATTTACTTAGAAACAAAAACACTAAAATTTTTTCCAAATGTTGAAACTTCTGGCAAAGCAACATTAGCACTAGTGTATAAGAATATTTTTAAAACTAACCTAAAAAAAACAGAAAATAAACAAGCAATGTGTCTCAAAACATTCAGAAAATGGTCAACAAACTTCAGCATAATTTGTTGATTTTAATTACCAGCAGCACGGCAGAACTCTGCGTATCACCAGGTAAAGGCGAGGAGGCAGAGCTGATTCTTTTCTACGATTACCTGAGTCCAAAATACAAAGCAAAGCAAAGCAAAGCAAAGCAAAGCAAAGCAAAGCAAAAAACCAACCAAACAAAAACCATTTTTATGATTTATCTGTATACTAGGTTTTAATTTTTTTTTTTTTAATTTAAAAAGAACCACTCCACTCCTTAAAAGGTGGAGGAGTCTCATCATTGAGAAGAAAAATGGAAAAAATAGGTCTCATAAATTTTGGGGAGTAAGACTGGTACGATGCAGCAGGGAAAGAAAACATGTTAATTTTAAATATTTTAAAAATATTGAATGCTTATTACTATTAAAAGGAAACATTCCCCCAAAGTAAATCACAAAGAAAGTCTCAATTTTTGAAGCTCTTTTTCTTAAGGAAGCCATGAAGCCATTATGTTCAGCTAATCAGCATATTAACGATATAACTGGCCATTTGAAATGTACTTTTTAAAATCTAGTAATAAGCTTATACTTTTGCTATAACAAAAGAACTAAGACTAAAATAGCTCAGCACTATGAGTTGCTAAAAAGCACTACACACTGCAATTCTAAGAAACCACAGAGGGAATGTTTTGACTCATGTATGATTTTTTTCCCCACAATGGTGACTGCATGAAAAAACTAGAAGTCACTTACTGGTAGAACAATAAAATGAATTCTGTAAAAAATAGTTGAACACTCTAATAATCATTCCAAAAGCTAAAACTCACTCCATATACTAAAATTATTAATACAGTATCAATAAGAGTATTAAGTTACTCATCTTGGCAACTTCAAGGTTGCTAAATCTAAATACCATTTAGAGGAATCTCATTAGCAGACAGTATTCCAAATAAAAGCAAAAGTCAACCAGAACTGGCTTATAAAACAGACCTGAAAATATTTCTAGCTACTTCTACATTTTCCAGCCTGAAAAGGTTAAGACTACCTCAGGTAAAATACAAATGTCACACAGAAAGTCTATAATTAGGCAAAAGAAGATTCCACTGCACTCGGGTACTGAAGGTTTACTGAACATGTATTATGGGCTGAGATGGCTGACTGCAAAATTCAAATACAGCCAATCAAATGAAAATTTACCATTTCTAGTAGAATTTTAGTACACAAAGTGTTCTGGCTTAGAACAAGGAAGGAGGGAAAGTTTGAGGGTAATGTAAATACAGTTTGCCTTCACTGGACACTTTCCTTCCATAGCTGCTGTGAAGAATTAAGTATAATTTATAATTATCACTGCTATCTAAAAAGCAGCAATTTAATTATGAAACATCTTCACTAAAATTTTGTGTTGTTTCTACTTTTAGACCAACATAATACAACTTCATGTGGAAAAAAATATGTGAATACATGGTAAAATTTTGAAACAGACCAGAATGCAGCTAGAGAAAAACAGAAGAGAAATAATCAGAATGGCACCATACTTCTCATCAAAAAACAGGGTAGAAGGAAGGGGCACAGTCTTCTTTAGGTGCTGAAAGAGTCATTAACCCAGAATTTATACCCAGCAAACACACCCTTCTGGAATGAAGAAGTCATGGCATCCTCAGATGAAACAAAACTATGAATTGCCAGCATACCAACCCTAAAAGAACAGCAGTGGAAGTATTCCAAACAGAATGAAAATGATAAAATGATGACGCCAATACACTAATAAATAACGCACACAGGGTGTTACAGTAGCTATTGAAAAAAGCTATACAAATAGATAACTTTAAAACATTTTAAAATAAAACTCCAAAATAAAATGGAATTCTAAAAATTTAAATTACCCACGGTAACACACAAGTAAATCAAAAGCAGAGTAAGCAGAAAAAAATCATTAAATGGAGCCGTAAAGCATATCAATATCTGCACTGCATATAAATGGTCTAAATTGCTGGGCATACAGTATTGGCATACTCCTAAAATTCCAGCTACTCAGGAGGCTGAAAGATAGCAAGTTTAGGCCAAGTTGGGCAACTTAGCAAGACTTTCCTTCAAATTAAAAAAAAAATTTTTAAATTTTTTTTAAAAGCTGAGGCTATAGCTCAGCACTCCTCGGTATCATGTAAATAAGTAGTCTAAACACAAAGCGATTCATTCAACTTTGGTGCTTTGGAAGACTGTTTTTGGACTATTGCAAACAACCCTTGAAAAGGTCATAAAACTGCAGTTCAGAACAAAGGAAGAGAGCTAAGAAATTGAGAAAATTCCTCCTCTTGATACGGATTTACTGGTCTATAGTGATCACATAGAAAATACTGAAAGTATTGAAGTCGTATAAGAGAGTTCACTACCCATGTAGACTTAGTTACAAAACAGGTGACTTGTGACCACGTGGAAGAGATCATGGCCTTTCATTTAAAGGACGCACAGAAGTAGGGCTGGTCACAAAATAAAACCGCAAAAGTAGGTGCAAAATAAGAGAAATTCTCACAGGATGCCAAGGAAATGGCCAAAGAAACCAAGAGAAGAAGCAGAGAGATGTAGAGGGCCTGTCCAGGACACGGGTCCTATGCGTAATCAGAATACCTGAAACAGAGAACAAAGCAAATGACACTGAAAGAATAGCGAAGGGACTAACAGAAGAAAACCTTCAGGAGTTGAGGAATGAAGTAGAACAGCAAATGAAGAAGGGTCACAGAGTGCCTTTAAAATTCAATAGAAAAGCAGGACCTAGACATATCCTTGTGATCTTCTTTAAATTTCAAAAGTGAAGAAAAAATTTCGCCAAGTATCCAAAGTAAGCAGATTACTCATAAAGGGGCAACAATCAGACTGACCTCAGATTTTTCTCTTGCAATTTTTAATGGAAGAAGACAAGAGAACAACATCTACCGAACTTCAAGGGAAAATAATTTTGAACCAAGAATTATATATCCTGCCAAGTTAGTATTTGCATATGAAGGCAACTGGAAGACATTTTCAGATACTAAGGAGTTAAGTATATCAACCAAGAATCTTTTCTGCAAATTTTGCTGAATGATTTACTACAGCCAACAGAAAAAAAAAAGAACAAGGAGAAAACTGCATGAAAGATGTGATGGTTAAACCTAGTTAAGAAGGGCCGGGGATTTAGTTCAGCGACATAAGCACCTGCTTTGCAAGTGCAAGGTCGTGAGTTCGATCCCCGGTACAAAAAACACAAAACCTAGTTAAGAACATGAAGTCTAAAGTTGTTATATGTATAAGTGCACCAAGACTCCGCCTACAATAATGGCCTGTCTACAAGGGCAAATTCGGCTTTCCCTGTAAAACTGATGATATTCTAAATACTCCTGATCTTCAAAAGGTCCGTAACATCCTGAAGAGAATAAATGATCCTTTTTTTCAAGAAGTAGCCTTGTTAACACTGGGTAACAATACAGCATATTCAGTTAATCAAAATGCCATACGTGAATTGGGTGGTGAGCCACTTACTACAAAACTGACAAAAACGAAAGACCTCATTATTACGGAAAAGACTTACAATGCCCTTAATAACATGAGTTGTGAATGCTGAAAATCAAGGCCAGATTAAGACATGTATCAGTCAAGTGTGTGGTGACATTACGATCTGCTGCGCAGATGGCTGGACTAAGACTTAACCAACACGACTGTGACCAATCATTACCAACAACTGCTTTCGCAATCTTTTCTGGATGTTTTTGCTTTACTATTCCTGGGAAATCACTTCACCAAGACACAGATTATGAAACTAGTTATAAACTTTACTAAAAACCCAGCCATGGCAAAAGAGTTGGTCAGTTGTAAAGTACTGTCACAACTGATTTTTCCTCTTCAATAAAGAATAGGATAGAGGGCTGGGGATTTAGCTCAGTGGCATAAGTGCCTGCCTGGCAAGTGCTAGGTTATGAGTTCAATCCCCGGTACCAAAAAAAAAAAAAAAAAAAAAGAATAGGATAGATTCTTCCTAATATCCTTACCCTTTTTAAGAATATAAATGACAACATAAAAAGTGAAGGGCTTGCATTATCCAGGGAACAATTCAGCAGAAGTTTACTTTAAAAAAAAAAAACTTTATTTAAAGAATCTGGAGTACACGTGAACAAAATCAGGGCATCAGCAAATCATAATGATCTGGTGGTAAAAATAAAAGTCCTGAAAGCATTAACCAAACTCTAATTTCTGTCCTAAACAACACTGATGTAAATTTGTAGTTTCTGCTTGGGAACAGTGTGCTTTTTAAATTTTTTGGTTTTCATGGTGATTATATGGCAAAGAGTTCCTTTAGCTGCTATTGTGCAGTAATAAGTAATAAGTATCACAGATTATTAATAATCTGTGATATTGGGTTCAGACTGGGCCATTTTCAGGATACCAAGTAAATACTAGACTTACACAAAACATTTATTGATTTTATCTTGCTCCCTTGAGTTTTTTTTTTACTTTACATATACTGACAGTAAAGTAATTGTACATTATAAGATATACTCTTTTGTATTGTTTTATATTTCTTAGTCTAAGACTACTATTTTGTCAATAAAGTTCTGTGTTTTGAGCAGCAGCAGCAAAAAAAAAAAAACTATCAAAGTACATGCCAAATATTCAATATATTGGGCAAATACTGTTTTATGTTTCCCAGGTAATATTATAAAACATGCATGCTGATAAGCAAAATGTATGTTCAATAAAAATGATTTGTTACTGTGTTCAAGAGAAGTACAGAAAAGATACTCTAAATGTTAATCTGACAAAAATTGGAAAATGTTATAGTTTTACTTCCTTTATATAAAAAAAAAACTAACAAGTTCATAATGTTAATACTGATGGGATAAGGAGAAAATTTCCAAAACACTGCTTGGAGAGGGTGGGTATGTTAGAAATACTAACTTGGGAAATTAATGCATTGCAGAATAAGAAAACAATACAAAGAGTCAATGAATAGAGGAGTTGGTTCTTTGAAAGATTAAATAAAATAAACAAACCCTTAGCCAACCTTTTCAAAAAAAGAAAAAACTAAAATTCACACAATTAAGAATGAAAAGGGCAAAATCACAATGAACCCTGCAGAAATCCAGAAGATGACCTATATCTATTTTGAGAACTTGTATTCTAATAAGATGTAAAATGCAGAAGAAATGAATAGATTCCTAGATACATATATTACCAAAGCTGAATCAAGAAGATATGAAAACCCTATATAAACCAATATCAATCAATGAAATCAAATATATAATTCAAAACCTACCAACAAAGAAAAGCCCAGGCCCTGAAGGATTCACTGCCAAATTCTACAAGACATTTAGAGAAGACCTAATACCACTACTTCTCAGGCTCTTTAATGAAATGGAAAGGGAAGCAATACTCCCAAATTCATTCCTGGAAGCAAGCATTACACTGATACCAAAACCAGAGAAGAACTCCACTAAGAGAGAGCTATAGACCAATCTCACTAATGAACGTAGATGGAAAAATCCTCTGTAAAATACTGGCAAACAGAATGCTGCAAATCAAAAAGATTATATACCATGACCAAGTGGGATTCCTCCCAGGGATGCAGGGACATATGTAAGCCCAACATACGTAAATCAACACACCATATTAACAGAGCCAAGGATAAAAATCATATGATCATCTCAATACATGCAGAAAAAGTTTTTGACAAAGGCCAGCACCCATTCATGGTAAGAAGAAAACTCCACAGAAAATTAGAATAGATGGTCTTTATCTCAATCTGATAAAAGCCATCTGACAAACCAATAGCCAACATCATACTAAATGGACAAAAACTGAAAGATTTCACTCTAAAATCAGGAACAAGACAAGAATGTCCATTGTATCCATGCTTATCCAACATAGTCCTCAAAAATTTAGCCAGAGTAATTAGACAAGAGAAAGAAATAAAAAGAATATGAATAGGAAAGGAAGAAGTTAAATGATCATTATTTGTGGATGACATGATACTTTACATAGAAGACCCCAAAAACTCCACTAAAAGACTGCTAGACTTAATAAGCAAATTCAGTAATGTAGCTGGACACACTCAAAGTCAACACTCAAAAATCATAGCTTCCTCTACACAAATAAAAAACTCACTGAGAGGGAAATTAGAGAAACAACACCTTTCACAATAGCATTCCCCATCCCAAAGGAAATACCTACGAATCAATCTAATGAAGGATGTAAAAGACCTCTACACTGAAAACTACACTACTCTGAAAAAGCAAATGGAAGACAATATCTGAAAATGGAAAAAGAGCCCCTGCTCTTGGATAGGAAGAACCAATGTGTGAAAATAGCCATACTTCTGAAACTGTTACACAGATTTAATGCAATTCTAATCAAAATTCCAATATCTTACAGAATTACAAAATTCTAATATCTTATAGAATTAGAGAAAACAATCCTAAAATTCACTGGAACCAGAAGAGACCTAGAATAGGCAAAGACAGTTCTGGGCAACAAAGACAACACAGGGGGCATCATAATTCAAAAAAAAAAAAGCCAGTGGGGTACTACTGGAAACAAACAAACAAACAAACAACAACAACACTGAGGCTCAGTGGAACAGATTAGAAGATGCAGAAACAACTCCAGACATAGTCAGCCACTTTATCTTTGGCAAAATTGCCAAACACATACCCTGGAAGAAAGATAGCCTCTTCGATAAATGGTGCTGGAAAAACTGGCTCTGCACACGTTGAAGATTAAAGTTGGACTCATATCTTTCACCATGCACTAAACTAAATTCAGAATAGATCAAAGATCTAAATATTAAAATGAAAACATTAAATCTGCTGGAAGACAGAATAGGTAGAACTTTGGAAGACATTGGTGTAGACAAAGACTTTATGAATAAAACCCTGATCACACAGGAAGAATCACAAAGAATCAACAACTAGGATCTCATCTTATCAAAATGTTTTTGCAGAGCAAGAAAAATCACCAACAAGTGAAGAGACAACCCACAATGTGAGAAACAATGTTTGCTAGCTGTTCCTCAGACAAAAGATTACTATCGTGAACATATAAAGAGCTCAAAAAATCAGACTTCCCAAATTTAAAGACCCAATCCAAAAATGGGCATCTGAGCTGAACACACATGTCTCAGATGAAAATACAAATAGCAAATAAATATATGAAAAAATGTTCAACATCACTGGTCATTTGAGAGATGTAAATTAAAACAACACTGAGATTCCATCTCACCCCCAGAAGGAATAGCTATCAAGAAATTAACCAATAACAAATGCTGGAGAGGCTGTGGGGAAAAAAGAACTCTTCTCCACTGTTGGTGGGAATGTAGACTGTTGCAACCACTGTGGAAATCAGTGTGACAAATCCTCAAAAAACTAAAATTAGAGATCCCATTTGACCCAACTATCCCCCTGCTGGGTATCTTCCCAGAAGAAATCAAAATATCATACCACAGTGATACATGTGCATGCATGGTTATAGCAGCACAATTTGTCATAGCTAGATCTTAGAATCAAACAACCCAAATGCCCATCAACCAAGGAATGGATAAAAAAGGTGGTCTTTTTAATACCATGGAGTACTACTCAGTCATAAAGAAAGATAAACTGGAGACTTTTATAGGTAAATGGATGCAACTCAAGACCATACTTATAAGTGAAACAAATCAGTCTCACATATGTAAGCATCATATTGTCTTCCTAGTGTGAGAAGCTGAAAGAGTAAATAAAATCCAAAATGTACAATAGATATTGTGAAATGGGAAAAAACTGCTCAAAAGGAAAGAGCAATTGAGATGGGAAAAAGGAGAAAAGAAGGAAGGGAAAAGCAAATATATATATATATATATATATATATATATATATATATATATATATATATCAGTTTGTCACTGAGTTTTAAACAAAAATAAGATTATATAAATTCCAAATTTCTGGATTTGAAAATAAGTGGAAAACTAAGAAAAAGAAAAATATCAAGGAAGCATTAAACTTTGCATAAAGATATTGACAGAGATTGACACGAATTATTTATTTATTTATTTATTTTTATTTTTTTGGTACCGGGGATTGAACTCAAGACCTCGCACTTGCCAGGCAGGCACATAAGCCACTGAGCTAAATCCCCAGCCCAATTGACACGAATTATAAACTGGTTAAATTCCCAGTTCATAAGATCAAGACCATGTAAAAATAAATCAATCTCTGATCAGAGATACTCATGTTTACCTAAAACAAAGATATGAAGGTAATAAAAAAAATTTTAGGTCACAGAAATGGAGAGTAACATTTTTATTAGGCAGAAAAAGGATATTACAAAGAAATTTCATATTTAAGAGACTGTGGCATTCATATGTAAGATTTTTGTTCAATAGCTTGATAAGGGTTGTAGTTTTACTGCTGTAAACTGATACAGATACACATATTTTAAAACACATTTAAAATTAGTGATTTTATATGCTTAAAATTCATTGAGTAACCCTTCAATTAAATAGTACACATGTATCCCAAAACAGACAAACAGATTGACAGAGGTGATTATAAAGCATAACTCAACTATGTGCTAACTATAGGATACTCACTTCAAATATGAGTAGATCAAATTTTAAAAGATGGAAAAAGATGTATCATACAAGCATTAATAGAACTAAAGCAAGAGTGCCTATATTAATATCACATAAAGGAGACTTCAGAGCAAGAATTCTGTTGTAGACAGATAAATACTGATAAAAGAAGCCCTTCCTCCATAAAGACACAGCAATCTCAAATGTGTGTCCACCAAACTACAGAGAAAAAAACTGACAGAATAGAGGAATTTTGCAGACTTGTAGAAGTGAGGAAAGGGGTGACCTAGGTAAGGAAAGGTAGGTAATAAGCGATCCATAGCCCTAGGCCCACCACAGGATTGGGAGCCAGAGCCCAAACATGAACCCTTCTAAATACTTGAAAATTAATCAACACAGTTTTTAAAAATCTAAATTATCTATGGGTCAAAGAAGAAATATCAACAGAAATTTAAAAAGGAAAAATAGAAAGTTTATAGGCATTAGAAAAAAAAAATCTCAAATCAGCAAGTTTTCTCCTCAACAATCACCCAAAAGAGAAAACCAGAGCCAGTGAATAGATGGAAATCAGTAAAATTGGGCACGATAGTGCATGCCTATAATCTCAACGTTTGGAAGGCTGACGCAGGAGGATCACCTTGAGTTCAAAAGCCAGCCTGGGCTATGTAGTAAGTTTAAGGCAAGCCTGAACTACATAGTAAGACCTCAAAAACAAACAAACAAAAAAATTAAAAACAAACAAAAAAAAACCCAGTAAAATCTTCAGAGTTCTTTAAAAAGATGAACAATTGACAAACATCTAGAAACACTGATGAGAGAGAGAGAGAGAGAGAGAGAGAGACAGTACCAGGAATAAATCAGTAATTAACAGGAATAGCACTACAGAACCTATAACCTACAAAAGGATAATACCAGAATATTCTAAACAACTCTACACATGTAAATTTGATGCCTTAGAAGGAATGAACTCATGGAAAGAAGGGAGACAACTGCACCTCACCCAATATGAAAGTGAGAGTAGTCCTGTATCCATTAAATAAGTTGAATTTGTAATTTTAGAACACCCACAAAAGAACATTCCAGGTCTAGATAATTTCAATGGAACATACTACCTAACTTTAAAAAAAGGAATTAACGCCAACTTTCCACAACCTTTTGTACAACTAGAATTGAAAGAAAGTTTCAAACTCACTATATGAAGCTGAAGACCACACAATAAAGGAAACTACAGACCAATCTCATATATTATTATATGTATAGAAACCTCACCAGATATCAGGAAATAGGGTTCAGCAATATACTAAAAGAATTCATCACCATGATAAAACACTTTATTCTAGGGATGTAAGTCTGGCTCAATATTCTAAAACTAATCAATGTAACACATGGTATTAAAAGGCTAAAAAAAAAAAAAAACATGATATATCAACCAATGCAAAAAACCATCTGGTAAAACCTAGCATCTACTCATAGCTTCTAAAACTCTCAGAAAAATAGAAATAATGACAAGTTGCAATTGCAGTAAACCTACCGTTAACATATACTTAACCATAAAAGAATGATTGGTATTTGTTTTACATTGGGGAAAAAGTACAAGAATGTACCACTGTATTTATGCAACACAGTGCTGGGAGTTCTTGCCACTGAATAAGGAAAGAAAAAGAAATAAAAGACAGACATTTTGAAAGGAAGAAATTAAAATGCCAGTATTTGTTAATAACATGATTATCTAGATAGAAAACCCCAAATAATCTCTCTAAAGAAAAAACCAAAGCTATTCTTAGAACTAATAAGTGAATCCAGTAAGGTTACACAAAAATCAACTCTACCTTCCATTTACTGGGAGGCAAATCAATACTAAAAATTAAAATACAAAAGTATCCCACAAAATACACATGTACAAACCTAATGAAGCATATATAGGACTTGCACACTGAAAACTAGAAGAAATCAAAGATCTAAGGAAAAAAATATAGTGATAAACTATCTTCATAGATAGGAAGACAACATAATAAAGATATCTCTCCCAAATTAACATAAAGTTTTAACACAACTCCTACCAATAACTTAGCAATTTTTTGACAGATACTGCCAAGAGTATTCCAAAATTTTTATGAAAAGGCAAAAATACAGTACCTAAAATATATTTTTTTAAAAGAAGAATAATGTGGGAGGACTTCTTCTACCCAATTTCAAGACTAAATATGCATCTATAGTAATAAAAACTGTGTAGCACTGGTACAGGGATAGACACATACATCAACAGAACAGAAGATCCAGCATAGATCCCAAAAATTATACCCAATTAATTTTTAACAAAAATACAAAGGCAATTCAATAAAGAAGGGATTGTTTTTTCAATAAATGATGCTAGAGCAAGTGAACATCCATAGTTCAAAAAATTAAAAACTTCAACCTATGTCATACCTTATAAAAATATTAACTCAAAAAGTATCATGGATTTAAATGTAAAAGATAAAAGTTACAAAGCTTCTAGTATAAAATGCAGAAGGAAATTTTCTTTTTTTTTTAAAGAGGAAAAAACAAAACAAAATAAAACAGAATAAAGGGTAGCAACCATACAGTATTCCAAGGAAAAAAGGAAAAGTACAACAATAAAACCTAAGAAATTATTACTTGACTAATTACATACTGACTTCTTGGAAATAGTTGTTCAAATTACAAAGTTAAAGCATGTAAAGTAGACATTCAAACAGTGAG
>PVJX010037257.1:0-17093 GCA_004027295.1 Dolichotis patagonum
GTCCTGTTGCTGGCTGTCACTTCTGAGGCAGCCCTAACATGATCAGGGTCCAGGAGGTGTGGACAGAGGTCCTCTGCTTCCGGGGTTTCTCGCTTTGTGCCGTCCTTGATTTAAAATCGGAGCTGAAATGCTTGCTGATGCCGCAGAGTGAGAATACCACTCACTGTTTTTAAAGCCAGATGAGCCCAGATGTGAACTCAGACCCTGCTCTCCGTGTGCTGTGTGAACTCTGTGAATCTGCCTCACCTCTCTGGGGCTTGGTTTCCTTCTGTACGAAGGGGGTCATCGCCCCTAGTTTATGGAGATCCTGATATTAGGAATAAAAACCCAGTGTGTGAACCTCTTTAAGGTGAGGCCTCACGCAGACCCCAGTCTGCAAAAATCGCTCTCACTCTGCTTCTAAAACTTGGCAGAGCTGCACAGGGTTTAAGCTGAATCCACTCCGTTCGCCAGGAAGCTGGGGAAGCCTCTCCGCCTCCCCGAGTGAATGGCCGCAGGTTTATGATTTATTTGCTGATTAATTGGACGCCGGGAGATAATTCCATTTCAATTACGTCACTGGCCTGTGGAGACAGACCGGGGCTGCCAACGTCGATACATTAAGACTGAGTATGCTGGAGTGCTGCCAGGATCCCGGGCAGCACTGGGTCCCCTTGCTTTGGTGCCCAGGCAGCACGATCACTTCCATCACTCTGCTCCCAGGACACCGCCTCCCCTTCCCTGGTGCGCAGGCAGAGCCATGGGATCACAGCCCAGGCTTAGGTTACAGGTGAGAAGGTTTCCAAGGTGAGAAGAGGGGCTGGAGCATTTGAGTGCCTCCCCAACCCCGCCTTGCCTCCCTGCCGGATGCCTGCCCCACAGCTTCCATTCAGGAGGCTGCTGGTCCACCTGCTGTGCCCTCCCCCCTAATGCTCTTCGTCTCCTGACGCCATGGGTGGAAGCTGTCTCCAGCCTCAGGCTTGAGCTTGAGCTTAGAGATCAGAGTCTGGAGACCGAAGTTCTTGTCAGGTCCTACCCAGCTGCCCTGGAGCCTTCAGAGGTCAGGTTTTTGGAGGAGGGTGGTCTGGGCAGTGGGAGAAGCAGAGGCCAGGGCAGGAGCCATGCATGGGTGCCCTGTCCAGGCAGGAACCAAGGCAACCTGGACTGGCTGCAGCTGAGGCTGCAGGGTGGACAAGAGGGAGTGTCTCCATGACAGTGACCTGCAGAAGGGCCACCGAACAGCTGGGGCAGGTCACACACATCCCAGAAGCTCTTTCCAAAGTCCCCATCTTGAGCACCAAACAGTCACCGGAAGAACATCTGACTCCAAAGCTAGGAGAAATTGTGTGGAACCTTCCAGAATGCTTCAGGACTCCCCAGGAGGGGGCCATGTGGGCATCTGGTAAGGAGCACCCGTGCCCACCTCTGAAGGCTCCTGGGTCTTGGCCCTGGCGTCTGGCTGCCACCCACTGTTGTCAAGGCAACCATAGCCACCTGCTGCAGCAGCTGGGAGATCAGAGATGAATGTCATGGCATGAGGTGACCAGAAGACCATCTCTGTCCCCACATCACCAGCTTAGAAACCTGGACTGTGCATTTGAAATAAATCACCGTTTGCTCCTCATCGTCAGCTTGGCTTCATGGGGACCTGCCTCATTTTGCTCTTGTCCTAACTCCTACACTGGCTGCCAGGCGCAGGCCACAGGCACTGCACAGTCACTGGAATTGCTTAATTACCTGCAGCAGTGTAAAACAAAGTCTGGGGCTCTGCGACCGCAAACCCTGAAAACTCTTGGGGGAGAGGAGAATGCACTCACCTCCCTCAAATCCTCCATCTCTCATGTCTGCGCCCCGCCGGCTGCTGGAGCTGCACTCCGGGAAGGGACTCGCTTCACCCCCAGATCCCACATGGGCAACGCTTCTCCCCTCCCAGTGCACTCGGGGAAGGAGAGACCCAGAAGCCGCTTCCATCCCCTGCTCGTTTCAAAAACACTTATGGAGCAAGCTCACTTATGAAGGCTTGGGGGTCCTAGGGGTGCACCATGAGGCAGAAGCGCCGATTTCTCCCCATTCATGGCACCCTTAAAAGTCTTTAATTTTTTCACGGTGCCCTAAGGTGAAAAGAAACCCTAAACCTTGTGTTTATTAAATACTTAGCACCAAAAACAACTTAATAAATATTTATGTTCTAATAACAGTCAGTGCAAACTAATGCAAAGCCACAGGAAGGAAGATAAAAACAACAGCTTAGTCTTGTTCTGAAATAATCATGGACAATTATAGAAGGGATGGGTGTGCCTTGGGGTACCGTGTGATTCCTCCAGCCTTGAATTTAGACCCATTGCCCCCTCTCCAGCCTGCACTGATTTGCCGCCTGCCCTTTCCTCTCTCGTCCAAAGCCAAAAACCAGCTCTGAAAAGGGAGGATTTCACCGGAAGGCAGGCAGCGGAACAGAGTTCAGAACCGCAACCCTGCAGCTCACCCAGCGTCCGGCAGGTGTCGCTCTGTCTTGCAGCCCCGTGCCCTCACGGCAGCACCCTAGAAGACCTTGGCCAAACAGTTCCGTGCTGTGGCTAGCACCTCTGCTTTGTGCTTGAGGTCTTACTTGGTGCCCCTCCCTGGCCCATGAAGTGAGTACTGTGATTATCACCTCATTTACAGATAAGGAAACCAAGGCCCAGCAGCGTTAGTCAATTAGCTCAAAATCATCAGGGACTCACCCCCTGGTGCTGTGGAGCTCACTCTATGTCCTGCACCTCCTAGCCCAGTCTGAGGACCCGGGTTCAATTCCAGACTCTGCTACTCACTCATTAGCTGTGTGTTCTTATGCAAATTTCTCAACCTCCCTGGTCCTTGAGTCTCTTTCTCTGTGGACCTAAGGCCAGCGCATGACTTTAATGACAAAGTGTAGGCAATGGAGAAGTTCAGCGTTCACTCAGAAGCAAGGCCTGGGAAAAGCAAGGTTGAGAGGAAGAGAGGAAGAGAGAGGACAGCTATGCGAAAGGCAGGTCCCACAGGAAGACTCGGAGGACCTCAGGGCTGGGCCCCCTCAGCCAGGCCCCGAGCTCAGGGTGACAGAGATGATATTCTTACAAAGAATGAGTCCAAAATGAATGGGCAGTGGGCACCAGGGCATGAGGGCTTTTAGTTATAATTGCTCCAAAAATAATAAAAGCCACCAGGCCTCTTTAATGACTTGGCGGTCTCTTCTCTTTTCATTAGGCGTTTCCCGTGCTCACACCGGGGCGCTAAAGTGTTTACTGGTGCTCATGATGCGCTTCTCCAGAGCCCCGTTTTGTCAAAGGGGCTGCAAGTGCAATGGTTGAGAAGTAAAGTTCCTGTGCAACGGTACATCAGGAAGGACAGCAAACCGAACACTAGCCAGGGTCCCCTCCCCACTCCTGGGGAGCCTTGGAATCTGGGAGACCTGAACATCGGGGTTCCCTGCTGTGGGAGGCGCATCTTACTGGCAAATTGGACAGAAAGTTCCCTCAGGACCAGCAAAGCTCCAGTTCCCCAATCCCGGGCCCTAAGTCTCAGCAGAAATGTGGGCGCTTGAAAGGCCAAAATCTAAGGAGCTCACTTTCTGGGTGCTTTGCGCCAAGATACAGTTTTTCCCCAACTGTAAAAAATGTGAGAACCATTCCTACCCCAAGGGCCACACAATAACAAACAGGTTGTGGGGTATGCGAGCCCTGCTGTAGGGCCTGGGTGTTAACCGTGGAATCAGCTCTGTAGTCAAACATGTTTCTTTTGCTTTTAGTCTGTACTTCACCTGGTGAATCTGGAAAGGAAAACACTCTAGGACAGAGGGTGGGGCCTCAGGAGATGCCACGTTTTCAGAGCCGGCACAAAGGGGTAGGCCCATGCCTCTTCCGGTTCCTTGGTATCCAGGCAAAAAGCTCCTGCAGTGGGACAGCTACCAACTGATGGGGGACTGAAGAAGCCACGTGGCTTGCTGGCAGGAGGGACGGAAAGGGGCTTCATTGCGTGGCACAGACCCCAGCTGAGTCCTCCTTCTCTTAGGGACACTCAGGTCATTCTCCATCTGCTGCCCAGAAGGCTGGTGAGAAATGGTGGTTTCTGGGTTACTGCCAAACAAGTGGCCCCTGGGAGGATTAGGATCACTATGGTGGACCTAAAATTAAATCTATTAGGGGCTTAACAGTGGGCTACACAGACTTGCTGGCTCCTCACCAAGGCCCTTCCAAGGCAAGAACTGTTACTACCGAGGAGGTGACATCTTACAGAGGGGGATGCCGAGGTCCTGAGCAGTTAGCAGTCTGATTAAGCATCTAGGCTGGGGTTCTTGCATGTGCCCAAGAGGTCTATAAACGAGACACCGAAGCCCGGGAAAACCTCCCCGCCCATCAAGGCCCAGCGGTCTGCAGTCCAGTGGCCACATTAGAATCAGCCGGGGGCAGTGAGTGGACAGGGTTCCAGAGCCCCAGCTGAGAGTCCAGGGTCAGCAGCCCTGAGGGTGGATCCTGGTGAACTGCACTTAGCAAGCATCCCAGGTGGCCTGGAAATCGCCTGCACAAAGCCTGCCTGCTGCCCCTGACCTCGCTCATAATTAATTCATCCAGTTAATTAGTTCCTCAGGAGGGGCTGCGGCCCTGAGAAGCACACTGCCTCAGGAAGCCTGGGTTCCAGGCCAAGGCCTATTTCCATTTCCATTTTTCTCAGCAGCCCACTGCCAGTGCTGGGTGAGAAAGAGAGAGAGAGAGAGAGAGAGAGAGAGAGAGAGAGAGAGAGAGAGAGAGAGAGAAGCAGGCCAACCAGGAACCACGACCGCTGTCTCCCTCCTGCAGTCACCCTGCGCTGTCTCCAGTGACTGGTTCTGAACGGAAATCGGCAGTTTCCTACCAGGTGACCTTGGGCAGGTTACCTAACAGGCCTGCTTCAGGGTCACACAGGTGCCAGTCAGCTGGGGCTTTTCAAAGTATGACCACGCAGACCCCAGATTTGGGGCCCAGTAGGTCATGGTTGAGCATCTACATTTCTCACAGGTTCCCGGATGGTGCGCAGCTACTGCTGGCCCGGGGGACCCCGCCGTGAGAAACACCAGGACATATGCATAGCTGAAACTGTGCTGGACCCGAGCAATTGCAGTTCACTGCTACACAGCGCCTGCTGGCTTTGTGGCTGTTCTGTGTAGGGGCCACCGTAACCTTGGGGGGTTAAGCTCTTCGGACAGCCCTGTCACCTGAGGCAGGATAATCTGGGGACAGTGTCCTCAAGGCTGTGACTCAGGAACAAAAATAAAGAAGAGAGAGCACACGCCCTGGCCTAGGGGGTGCTCACGCCTTGTCGAGAGGGTCCAGGAGCCAGGCGACCAGCCCTCTGGGGGCTGGAGCCTCCATCAGCTGCGGGGCCCCACCTGAGCTCTGGTCTCCAGGCTGCTTTGTGGGTGCACATCTGCTGCTCCTTGGCACCAGCTGCTGGGCCCAGCTGGGAGCTGCTTGTCCCAGGAGCACCCAGAACCTCCGTAGAGGCTCATCTCAGATCTTCCCAGAAGCCCTCGCTCGGGTGATCTTACCTAGGGAAGCCAGCTGTCTGCAACGTCAGGTGCAAAGCCGGTGGCAGGCAGGTGAGGCTGACTTTGGGTGCTACCCCCACCTCCCAGCACTCATGGACTGAGAGAGAGCCGGGGCTGAGGGAGGGTTGTGCTCAGTGCAGCCCAGCTGTTCCGGGAAGGCCGCGTCATAGACTGTTTTTCCACTACTGGGGATTGACCCCCTCAGCTTCTGCGCAGAGCTATATCTGCAGCCCTTTTCATTTTTACTTATGTGACAGGGTATTGCTAAGTTTTCTGGGCTGGGCTCAAATTTGCAATCTTCCTGGCTTAGCCTCTCAGAGCACCAGGATCAGCCATGCACTACTGGGTCTGAACCTGTCAACGCCCAGCCTTAAGGAGCAGGTGTGGCTGTGCTATCTAAAGTGTGGTCCAGGGACCTGCAGCCACGGTACCACTGAGGGCCCATTCGAAACACAGATTCCCGGCAGCCCCTGACCTGCTTAGCCAGAACTCTGCATTTTAACACAGTCCCTGGGTATGCAACACGGGGGTCACTGCTGGTCAGGGAGCTGCAGGACCCAAAACCAACGGTGAAGCAGCCAGGACAAGTTGGCACTGGAGTCTGAATCTCCAGTCTCCCACCTGGTAATAGGTAATTAACGTGGGCAAAGTTTTACTCCCTCCAGCCTCAGTTTCCTCATCCATAGAATGGAGACAACAGTAACACTGCCCTTTAAAAGACTGAACTCCATCTCCGTATCAATTACTGGAGTACCTTCCAAGGGCTAAGGACCATGGGAGGAAGAGGAGACCTGATAAGGAAGAAGACAGCCCCTTATTCTCATGGGCTTCCAGTTAGAGGAAATATTAATTAAAGAATTAGGTAAAGTTGGGCGTGGTGGCACATGCCTATAATCTCAGCACTCTGGGAGGCTGAGACAGGAGGATCACAAGTACGAGTCTAGCCTGACCAACTTAGAGACTTAGCAAGACCCTGTCTGCAAATAAAAAATGAGAAAATCTGGGGATGTAGTTCAATCTAAAAATCCTGGATCAATCCTCAATTACTCTACCACTCCAAAGAAGAATTCCGTTAGTGGAACATGACCACTTATGTGAAGGCTGCAGGGGAGAGGTACAGTGCCATCGGGGGCTGGGAGGGGGGTCCAGGCAGGCTCCCCCAAGAGTTGCCACCTACACTGAGGCAGAGTGGAGCAGGGGACAATGAGGAGGCAGCACAATGTCCCAGACCTGTGAGCACCTGGCTCACAGTAGGTACCCACTGTGAGAGGGAGACAGAGGGTATATTAGCTATTTACAGCTGTGTAACAAATCGCCCCAGAACCATCCCATGTTGGGAGTTAAAATTTGGTGTGTGGTTATCTTCTCTCCTCTGGCAAATTATAAACTCGGTGAAGGAAGAAGCCCTGTCTGTTCTTGTCTTTTCTTTGCTACCACCTCCTAGGAACCTTGTTCTAATGGGGACTCAATAAATACTTTCAAATTAGTTTTCTGGTGTCCTTGTGCATCTCGGTCATTTTCTCGTCTCTAAGTGACTCTTGGGATGTTGGGAGGTTGTGCCAGTAGCACCTGCTTCTTCCAGACTTAAGCAGTGTGAGGAAGGACAGAAGGGAGTTTGCAAAGTAATTGAAAAAGCAGTCGGACCATGGAAGAATTAGAAATAGAAAGCCCAGTTCCGCTGCGGCCCATGGCAGCTTGCAGGACAACGCTCAGGAAGAGACAAGGGAGAAAAAAATCCAAAGACCTGGTTTGCAAACAAATTAGTTTTCATGGAACATTTCAGTTCCAGGGGAAAATGGCAACACCAAGTAGAAAGGAGAGCGCAGGTAAAAAGGTTGGAGGAAGTGGCGCCCAACTGCAGAAAGGGGAAGAAACCCGAAGAGCGATAGTTTAATTTTTTAGATTAATTGTGAACGGTCAATAACTTGACTCACTCGGGGTGGGGGGGGACCCAGAGGCATCTAAGCTATGCTGAGTAATCTACTTTGGTTGGTAATTATTGTTTGTATTCATGGAATTAAGGACGCAAAAAGGTGCTTTAGAGAAAGCCCCACAGAGCACGAGGAGTATAATCCCAGATCTCCCACTGCTGCATCTGTGCCCGCAGCGAGGCGTTGTCGATACTGTGGTTGGTTACTACACAGAGCATCTGAAGAGGGGAAAAAGTCTTCCTATCACCCTTCGCTCTGTGTCGGATTCACTGCCGATTCCGAAGAACTCACTTGTCCCCTGTCTCATTTTTTTTCATTCAAAAAATTGATTGGGGGATTTAAAAAGCACATCAAAGAACAAATAAGAAAATAATGGCGTTTATGTTCCCCAGGCAGAATTAATCACTGCTAACAGCTTGCCTCTGTGCTTTCTTTCTTTCTGGCTTTTGTTTTAACACAGATACGTTGTGTAGGGGAGGCAGTGTAAAGATGAGTCCCGTCAGTGTGGACCTGGGGATTGAACCCAAGGCCTCTATACTGAGTCACATCCCTGAATCTATTTGTCCCTTTTTGGAGATAGGGTCTAAAGTCACTAAATTGCTTGGGCTCAAACTTGGAATCCTCCTGCCTCAGCCTCCTAGAAGTATACATATGCACGACCATGCCAGGCTAGAAATAAAAATATATAGAAAATTATAAAGTGAAAAGTACGAAGCATATCCTTGATTGTACTATTTGCAGTGGACGTCTTTGGAGGTCCGTGCTCACGTGTGCACAGAAGCTTCCCGAGGGCTGGCATTCTGTCTCTTCCCGTCACTGCCAGACTTCCAGGGCGTAGAACAGTGTGGGACAGACAGGAGACGTCCAGCGAGGTCTCCAAAGCCTGGCTGCCAGCTGAGGGGTGGAAACACGTACCAACCTCCTCCTCCACCCCAGGCCGTTTCCCTCTGGGGAACAGGCAGAGACGAAAGTAGGAGGGAGAAAGGGGAAACAGGAACGAGGTAGACAGAGGGCTGACTGGGCCAGGCGGTGGAAGGAGGATGTCCCAGCGCTTGCTCTTTGTCCATCACGGGGGAAACTCATGGGCAACGTTTGCACAGCTCGCTGGGGCTGAATTGACCAGGCTCTACAAGGCCACAAATCACAGCAAGGTCTGGTTCCCCCAGGACCCACCCGCTGCTACCCTGGGGCAGGGGACGTGGATGGCTTGGAGCATCTGACCCCCGGCTGGGTGGGGAGGCTCTGACGGCTGCACTGATGCAGGGCTCAGATTGGGGTGTGAATCAGGCTGGGGAGGGGGTGGTGACAGCAGGCAGGAGGACCTGGGGACCAGGGCCAGGATCTGGTCTCGAGAGCTCAGCGTCTGGGACAGAACCCTCGATGGTGGGGCAGCGGTGCAGTCAGGACCTGCACTGGCACCTGGGTGGGGTTTGCAGGGCGCAGGACAGTGGCTGGCAGACGTTTGAGGGTCCAGTCTGAAACTCAAAGACACACGGCAACGGAGGGACACAAAGGAAAGGACGAAGTAAAAACAAATTTCCCCTTTCTCTATTTGTTAAATTACAGAGAGGCCTGTTCACAGGGAAAGAGCTTCGGCATCCAGGGGGTCTCTGCGCCAACCAAGTGTCATCCAGACCCCATTCCTGACACTGACGCTTGTGCCCGTCCTTGGGTGGCAGGGCACGGCCTGCCCAAGGTTTCTGAATGTACACATAA
Source organism: Dolichotis patagonum (assembly GCA_004027295.1). Lineage (NCBI taxonomy): Eukaryota > Metazoa > Chordata > Mammalia > Rodentia > Caviidae > Dolichotis > Dolichotis patagonum. Next base: position 9,166 of record PVJX010037257.1, read on the forward strand.
CTACCTGGGTGAGCCCTTTTTGGGAGAAGGCAACACTTTTATGCATTTACTGAAAACCAAAAAAGGAAAAAAAAAAGGTCATGAGTGACTCTTTCTTCATGGACCAACCAAACTGTGGCCTCAAGAATGTTCTTCCCAGTTTTAAATTTAACTCTTCATGCTGAGTAGATAGAATACCGTAGCTACTTAATGACCTGAGAACGTGCTCACATTTCACATTTTTTGAAATGCCTAATTGTATTTAATAACAGCTTTATGTTTGTTCATAATGGGTACTTAATTTTATGTGACAAAAATGGACCATCACACGTAGAAGGGCTCGCAATAAGTTGCTCCAGCGCCTGGAGCATTACACATGTAATTGTGTTTTTCGGACATCTGTCCTTGTCTATATAGGTCAACTGTGACCATTAACCTCCTAGTATTTCATGGTGTAAGCATGGGTCGAAAAATATGATGAATGTATAAATTAAAAAATTTTTACAGTGAAAGACACATTGCCATTAATCTCCCTCAAAATTCTCCCCCTTAATTTGTGCACATCATACTGTCCTTGCCAGTTACCGAAGCAATTCTGGACTAAAAATAGGAATAAAAATAGCCAATAAAAAGCGGGCTCCTAAAACTATTTCATTCTGTCCCCATCTACCTTCATCACCAGATCTGGAACCATGTGACTGCTGGATCTTCCCCAGGGTCAAAATGACCGTGAAAGACACGTTTTGAACCCATTTGAGGTACCTGGGGAGCCACAAGAGCATAAGTAAAGACTCTCATGAAAGAAGGCTTCCAGAACTGCTTCGGAAAATGGCAAGAATAATGGGATACGTGTGCTTGAAGAGGGGGAGTGCTTGAAGGAGGGTTCATGGCAGTGTGTCTTTTACTGTATTAAATTTTTTAAAAACTTTAAGCATCCAGTGTATTTTTTGGTTATACTGTGTATATGTACAACTGTCTGTCCAGCCCAAGCTGCGACGGACCGATGGGCAAGTAGGATTTCAGTTCACCTTTGCAAAAAACAAGACTGCAGCAGGCAGGCTGTACGCATCTCTGCAAAATCTGCTTCGTGCTACTGAGAGCTCAGAAATGTGTCAAAAATCTGCACAGACATCACCAAGTTGCCTTCCAAACAGGCCGTACTGATTTGCACACCTGTGGGCCTCACTGAACTGCCATCCTGGACGTGAACACACAGCCACGGCTGGACCTTAGGTGTGGACCAGGCTGCATCAAGGCTGCCACACGCCTGGCTCACCCTACGCACAGCTTTGTGGCTCCCTATCTGCGGTGCCGGCAGTGCCACCGCCCAGTCCTCCCGCAGCCCCCAGCGCCTGGAGCATCAACAGCACAGGAAGAAACCCCTGCCTCTGCCGAGACCCTGCAAATAAACCCCGGGGTGAAGGTCCCCCGATGGCACTCGGGCCGGAGGGTCCTCACCATCATCACCAAGGAGGCAGCAGGAAAACACCCTCAACAGTGATGGTGAGGCAGCCAGAGAGAACGGCGGAGACGGCGGCCGGCGTGAAGGGCGCTCTGCGCCCATGATAAGGAAAGCGAAGGCGGGAAGTGGAGAGGGGATTGCGCAGGAAGTTAAGCAGAGAAATATGTTGCAAGAACGCGAGGCAGGGAAGGTCAGTGACGGCAGATGGCTGTGTCAGAGCGAAGCAGCAAAAGCAATTTACTGGCTGCACAGGTTGATGCCCTAAATTAAATTTGTTCCTGGTCTTCACGGCGAGGCGAGGCAGGTTCCCGGATGAGACAGGAACCCTATGGGAGAAGAAAGGAAACCGTGGGGTGGGGGAGGGAATCAGAGCCTCCCTGGTTTGCAACAACCATGAGAGATGCCTGAGGGACTGGCGGGCCTTTGGGGCCTGGCTGAGAACCCCAGGACAGCTCCACCGGAAATGACGGGGTCGCCTGGACTCGCCCCACCACTGAGAAGGACATTTCCCCGTGCACCCTCCTGTCACACTGAAAGGTGACACGGATCCAGAATCTGAAGCTTGGGCTCTACTCCTCCAATCCTTTGCCAGGTGACTTGACTCATGTCCCTTAAACTCCCTGTCTCATCTACCAGGTGGCAGAGACGGGAGGAAGGCAGCCTGTTATTCATGGATCTCCTCTCCCACTTTCCACGTTCACTCTCCTTCTCTTCTGATTTCCCAAACGGTTGTTTCCCAAATATGCCACAGGGCCTTGGCACTGGCGGCGCCCTCTGCCTGGAATGCCCTTCCCAACAACCAGACAATCCTCCCCCTCCTTTCCCCTCTTTGCTGCAGTACCACCTCTTCAGGGAGGCCCTCCCGGAGCGCTCCTTTAACTGTACTCCCTTAGCTTCCATCCAGGCTGCTTCTCCGTTGAGCCTGTCACCCCCTAGCAGATCTCTGAGCAGAATCCCATCCAATCACACAATCCCCATGCACCGCACACGCTCCGGAATCCACACCCCACAAGGGCAGGAGCTCCGGCCTGCTTTGCTCCCAGCCGTGGCAGGTGCTGATGCATGCTCATGCACCCAGCAGATACTTGTGCCCTAAAGTAATGGGTCCCTAAATGAGTGATAAGCAGCACTGTTCTACTGATTTGACCACATTGTATTCACGGCCTGCTAAGCTGTGTGCTGGGCGTAGCCCCTGCTTTGCCGAAGCGGAGTCCGGGGAAGAAGGTAAGAGGACAGATGTGAAGCTTGTGTGCGTGCAAAGGGGAGCGTGGGTGAGTCACAGGGTGACTGTGGGCACAGGTGGGGCTGAGGACAGTCCCAAGCTCCTGCTGTTCTTGGGTCCCAAGGCTGTGACCTTAGAGACTGCTGTCTTAGTTCTAAATGCAGACTCAGCCTGCCTTCTCTTTCTAGCCCTGTCACCCCGTGCACCAGCCCCACCTCAGGGAGGGCACCTTCTTCTCCCAACACCCCTCACCCCCAGGACCCAGCCCTCCTGGTGGCCTTAACCATAAAAGCAAAAAGAAAGGGAAAAGACAGAATTGAACCCCCAACCTACCCCTCCTCTGCTGCCCCTGGTGGGTGAGGACCTGGAAGGTAACAATACTCGCCACATCAGTCCCTCCATCTTGCTTGTTCCTGCTAAATATCTTCGGCCTGAAAATATTCCTTTGGCAGAAGGAGAGATCAAATATTTAAGTCAGCTTAGCAGAAGCAGCACCAAAAGCAAGCAAAAGGTCAGGAACACATAAAAAGGGAGCATCACGTATAATTCAGCGCACGTTATTCTTGCAAGAGCCCAAATTTGTGCAAATTGTCAGCAATTCCCCTGCTTTTATTACAGAAAGGATATCGCGCTCTGCTGAAACCCTGCAGGAGAGAAAAGTTGCTTTGGGGACATCGGCACACCGGGCAGGGGGCATCCCCTGATTGGAAAGTGGGTGATTCAGGGGCCGCATGCCATACCAAGCGCTATGGAGAGGGCGTGTGGTCTGCCATGGCTCAACGCTTGGCCACTGCGAGGACAGGTGTGGCAGCACAGATGGGGAGGCGGACGATTTAGGGAAGGGAGGGACAATTTCTCAATGGAGAAACCGAATCCACCATTAGGGGTGGCGGTGTGAACAGCTGGGACACAGTGCATAAAACACATGGAAAACAGCCCTGGTCACACAGCAGGGTACGGGGGGTGGTGCTGAGCCTGTGGGTGGGTCCAGCCATGAATTCCACCAGTCCTTGGCATTGTCCTCAGAGGGGTCAGCAGTGATGGGGGCCTTGGTGGAGGAACTTCCTGTGGTGCTAGCTGCCTCCCTGGGTCTCAGTGTCCACTCCCACATCAGCTCTGCAGTGAGGCATCAGGACCACTCTGGTCAACTGGACAGCGACCCCCTGAAATCTGTGTCCACCCAGAACTTCAGGACCTTATTTGGAATAAGGGTCTCTGTAGATAGAATTTATAATAGGGTCAAGGTGAGATCAAGATAGCTTAGGTGAGGCCTTAAAGCTAATGAAAGTGTCCTTCCGAGGTGCAGAAAAGGAGAGGGCACAGAGAGAGACACACAGGGCAGGAGCCCAGGTGGAGAGGAGCAGAGGTGGGAGCAATACTGACACAAGCCGAAAAATGCCAGTGGCCACGAAGCTGAAAGAGGAAAGGCGGGGTCCTCCCCGGCAGGGAGCACAGTCCTGCTGGCTCCTGCCTTTGGACTGGTTTCCATGGTGCTGGGGATGGAAGCCAGGGCCTTGTGCGTGCTAGGCAAGAGCTCTACCGCTGAGCTCCTCTCCCGGTCCTGATATTTTGACTTCGGACTCATGGCCTCCAAACTCTCTTTCCAGCCAGGATGAGTGCCCCAGGAGGGTAGAGATGTGTCTTTCTCTTATCATCAGCACATTTCGTGCACCTCACATAAGAAACGCTCATGCCAGCGGTTTTAGAGTTTGGATGTTAACGGTCTTCAAAAGCCCAAGTGCCAAAAGATTGGTCCCCGGCATTTGGTGTTCTCAGCAGGCAGTAGAACCTTTGAGAGGCGGGGCCCAGTGGAAGTTAAATTATTGGGGTGCCCTTGAAAGGGATATTAAGATGTTGACTCTTCATATTCTCCCTGTCTGTCTGTCTGTCTGTCTGTGTCTCTCTCTGTTTCCTGGCTGCCATGAAGTGAAGACATCCCACCATTCCTGTGTCCCTACTATGATGGGCTATGCCACCCCAGGCCCCGTGTGATGAGGTCAGATGACCATGGACTGAATCTCCAAAACCATGAGCCATAATCAAACCTTCCTTCTTATAAGCTGATTCTTGCTCACAGCAGTGGAAAGCTGACTCATACAGGGGTGTTTGTTGAATGAATGAATGAGATGGGTAAGATAATCCTTGTGCTCAGAGAGGCCACGTCCAGTACATGGAGGGGAGTGGCAGGTTATGACAAGATGACAGTACAAGCAGGGTGTGTCCAAGGAAGACAGACAAGCCACCGGATCTTAGGGGAGAGAGGGCTTGGGTCTGGCCAAGTGGCCAGGGATGGTCCCTCTCCCTCCAGAGGCAAGGGGCCCTTCCAGCTGGGTCCCTAAGGATGAGGCTGCAGGACCAGGTGTTCCAGAAGGAGGGACCGTGGGAGCAAAGGCACAGGGACCAGAAAGCACAAGACCTGCTGAGGGTGCTGCAGTGAGGACAGCTATCCCTCGGGCTGAATCTCTTCTTTGACAAACTGACAAGGAGCTTCAGCTTATGGAATGGGTCTGACAAAATGAGGGGAGTCAGGAGCCGCGGCAGCAAGAGCTATGGCTTGGGTTGCAGGGCGGGCTGGTGGAACCCTTCAGTACCCTCGCCCTCCACAGGAAGGGGATTCACACGGTGCAGTGTGCAGGTCTGGCCTGCAGGGGGCGCTGGCGCCCACTGGGTGCCTAAGAAGCAGGGAAGCAGGGAAGTGCTAGCTCCCAGCCCTGGGCTTTGCTTATAACAGCGACTTACTCTGAAAGCTGCTCCAGGGGACCCGCGCGGCTGCCCACCCTGCCACGGAGCAGACGCCACGCCTGCAGACGCCCACCTATCCTCCCTGCGGCACCATGCGTGCACACACGGATTTCTCTCCACTTGACAAGAAGTGGAGACATGGGTCCCTAGAAGCCAGCATCCCACTTGCACAAACCCAGGCGTCTGTCCTTAAAACTCTCCCGATAAGGAAATTCACACCTTGCCGCTGTGCTGAAGGCAAACTGTCGCTTCTCTTTATTTGCTGACTGTAGCTTGATTAAAGCCCTTCGAAGTCCCTGTCATCCCAGGCCTCAGAAATGCTCCAGCATCCAGCGTCCACAGGAAGTGTGGAGACTGCTGGAAGGTTCAGGAGTGAGGTTCCGGGACCTTGTCAACAGCCACAGCCTGGGACCCGGAGGGGGGGCGGGAGGGGGGATTCGCAGCTTTCTAAACGAGACAGGGCTCCTTCATCCGAGAGGGCTTTTAAATACTGGCTTAACCCAAAGAGAAAAGAGAAGGAAGCCACGAGACTTGGAGTTCAGTTGGAAAAATGGTTCCGATGATGCATCTGCGCAGCCTTGTAGGGCGATGGGGGAACTTCAGCCTGCATTAGGCCCTGGGAGGCCAGACAGGCCTTGGGGGGAAACGCGCCCTGGGGAAGGGAAACATCCACTCCCGATTACCCACCAGCCCCCTGCACGCAGCCTCAGGGAGCTGTGGGTCCCCCCTTCTGAGGGAACCCCTTCCGAGGACGGCTTGCGCTACCTGCTCCCACCGCTTTGCCAGGACTGGAGGAGCAGATTCCCGCTCAGGCTTTGCCACCCCTGGATGTAAACGTGGCCCATCTTCCCGGAGAGGGCAAAGTACTGGGGACTGAGGCCCTGACCTTTCCACTGCTGTAAGTGTGAGAAGGCAGGGACAGGGGACCCGGCGAGCCACACAGTTGAAAGAGCAGTGACACCCCCCCCCCAAGCTTCCGGAGGGCTCATCTTTCTCACAGCTTCTCCTCCCAGTTGCGGCCCAGCTGGTAACAGAAGTTTCCCACCCTCAGCGGAGTGAGGGACTGAGGACTCTGGGGACCTGGATATGAGACCTCTGTGGGGAAAGACGGGCAGGCAGGCAATGTGGGCCGCGCTGGGACAGTCAAAGGACAGGCCTTGGGAACTCCCGGCTGGCTATGTGTTGAACCTCCTTGGTGCCGGTTTCCTTATTGGCACAATGGGGAAAAGGTGGGAGGCAATGGAAGAGGAGGAAGAGCCCAGGGCTTCCCTGCAGGGGAGATGGAAGGAAGAAGCCCCGGAGGTACCTGGCACACTGAAGTCACATCCTAAGCAGTCATCATCGTTTATTTTCATTCATTCCCTGCCCATCTCTGAATCCCTTGCTGCCAACATTCACGAGCACTTGGGGACACTTGATCAGTGCCGCTAAAAGAAAACACAACCATGAAATGATTGATCCACTCAAGCTGAGAGGTGTCTGGCAGGATGGACAAAAAGTGTTCTCAAATTTCCATGCCCAGTCCCTGCTCGATTGTCACTGCCTCCTGTCTGGGCAGTGGGTTTTGTCCGAGCCAAGCTGTTGGCTCCGGACCCAAAATCCACGTCTTTAAACCAAAGCACATAACATCTTGCTTCCATGAGACACACAAGGCAGTGACTTGGTCCATTTTCCCAACACAGATGCCTTGAGAGCCGTGATGTGTGACACAGGGTGGAAGGGAAGGCCGATCACTTCCTGGCAAACGTCCTGACTCGTGTGCCAGCCTGGGGGTGTGACCGTGCCTCGGCAGTGTTGGCCCCTGGAACGTGGCTGAGGGACCCAGTGAGTGTAGGAATGAGTGACCCAGCAGTCTCAGGACAGCGCAGTGGGAGATGGGTGGGAGCACACTGTGCTCTGGAGTCAGATAACCAGGTTCTGGCTGTGTGACCTCGGGGGTCACGTGACTTCTCCGGGCCCTGGTAAAATGGGGGGACGATGATACAGTACTGGTCTCACAGCTGTCATGGGAGGGTGAGGACAGGCCTGGAGGATGGGCAGCCCAGGCTCGAGGTCCACTGGGTCCCCTGACCGCTGGCAGATCAAGAAACCTCTGTCAGTCTCTTTTCCTGTCCCCAAAACAGGGGTAAGGGGAGTGCCAGCCCTGCTGCCACTCTGCCTGGGAGGACCCTGAGAGGAGGGTCCTGCAGGCACTTTGCAAACTGTAAAGCCTACACCCTGTTAGCTGTGCATACTGTGAGGCACCGTGTCAGCCATACAAACTGTGAGGTGCTGGGCCCATGTCAGCTGTGCAAACTGTGAAGCTCGGGGCCTGTGTTAGCTGTGCACACCTGAAGCCCTACGCCCATACTAACTATGCAAACCGGGGAACCCTGTGCTTCCTGTTAGCTATTCGGTGTGTTAGTGGCAGAGCACAAAGGGCAGCCGAAAGCGGGGAGCGGGGTGTCTCCTGGCAAGCAGGGGACGGAGGATGGGGGGGCTGCAGAGTGGTCAGCCAGGGGTGGCCACCTGAGGGCACCCTAA
>PVJX010037258.1:0-17069 GCA_004027295.1 Dolichotis patagonum
GAGGATGCAGGCCACATGCTCATGCTGTGATAGGAATACGGCTGGAATCATCTTACCTCCTGGCTTAGAATATCCAATCTGGGTTCCCATTGCAACCAGGGTAAGGGAGTCATGGGCTAAATCTATCACACCGAGAGTGCTGGGCCAAGCAGCCACAGTGTCATTCCTATCAGAATGGTGGCTCCAGAATTGGGCAGAGTGCGCTGAGGACTTCAATGGCCAAATCGAAGTCCAGGGTTGTATGTCTATAGCATATCTAAGTCCTTCCCCTCACTGTTGCCAGAGGAATACCCAGTTGCCCACCAGGGGGTGGATAGGCCAATCCTAAATCCACTGATAACAGCCTCCTGACCCTATGGGTTCCAGTGCAGAAAGCATTAAGGCCCCTTTCATCACCTTAGAACACTGTTCCGTGTATCAAATATGCAGATGGACCAGCTGTGCTTTCAGAAGGCGATCTAATGGGCTGTTACCCATATGTTGGCAGCTGGTCATTGAGCAATTGAATGGCTTGGGCTAAGACCCGAACCCACCCAGTGAACCTTGGAGCCAGATAGGCCAGTTTGGTTTTTAGGAACCCATTGCATCTCTCAATCATACCAGTGGCCTGTGGCAAGTAGGGCACATGAAAGTGTCGTGTGACATCATTGTTTCTGGTCCATTGTGGTACCTGGTCCCCTGTAAAATGAGCTCCTGTATCAGATGCTATTCCTGGCAGCATCCCACATGTAGCTGTCAACCACTGTAAAGTCTTAATGGCTCAAACTTGGTCAGCAGAAGGCAAGGGTAGGCAAAATCCATACTTGTGGTATCTACAGCAGTCAAAACATATCTATGTCCCTGTGAGAGAGACAGGGGACCAATATAATTCACCTGCCATTGCTGCAGTGGGTGGGGTGCTTGTGGTATCATACCTAGTGTTGTGGGCACCATCCTCCTCCAGGGGGCCAAATGAGCATACTAGGACCCTTACTGCAGCCTTTGATGCAGCAGGAGTCAAGTCCATGTAGCATCTCTGTGCTACAGCTTGCATGGTACAGGGCCGCACATGTCCCAGTTTCTTGTGGAGCCAAGACACCACAGTAGAAGGTGGTCCTCAGAGAGTGGACACTCTCCTCAAGGAACCTGATAGGTCATTTCCTGAGAAATGGGGCTCATGTCCTGAAATATGATCTACTACTCAGTTAGTGTCTTGGCTATGCTTCCATCAGTCTCGCCATAGGTCAGCACCCTACAGGGGATGGTCCCCAGTCCTGAGCTCTCAAGCCAGCAGCCAGAGCATCATCCCCTGAAGATGGCCCAACTGCCCATGAACACGTGTAGGGGGCCTTCTTCATGCATTACAAGTAGCCATACTGTCTGCAACTCTGCCCATTGGCTTGTCCTGCCCGTTCTAGTTTCAAAGGAGAGTACTTCCATACTCTGGGTTGAGAGTGACTTCTGTCTACTGCAGGGCTGTGCCATGGATAGACATACATCAGCCAGAGGTCCCTGTTTCCCTTCTGCATAGGGACTAGAGGTCAAGTCCTATAGTCTATCCTCCCAGACAATAAGGTTAATATAATATTATCAATACAAAACAGTGATGCAGTCCAGGCTATGACACAAAGTTGGGTTATGCAAATAGCCTTGTGACAACATCTGGAAGGTCCATTGCCTGCCTTCCTAAGTGAAAGCAGATTGGTGCTGCCTGCCTGCCAGCGTCAGAGTGAGCCTTTACAGTCATTTGCCATGATCCACCTGGTTTCTGCATAGGCCATACTGGGGAACTAAAAGGGCTCCATGCAGGGAGTATCATCTCTGCTTCTTCCAATTTCAAGATGTCTGTCGCATCTCCTCATGGCCTCTGCACCCTGCTACACATACACAAACCTGTGTGGCCTGCAGGAAAGTCAGAGGTGTGTGGTGTGAATACCCTCAGACTCTGGTTTTTACCACAGAAATTTACAACTGGAATTCTCCCTGCAGGGTGTCTAGCCAAGCACCAGTCAGTATTCCACCACGGCATGTATTCAGCAACTGGGGAAACGTAAACATCGAATGGGCCTGGGGGCTGGGCCTTCTGGACCGTGATGTAGTGATTTCCACACCCTTCTGTGCATGCAGCAGGTAAAATGGTCTGGGTTGCTGTATATCAGTGTTGACTCAGCTCCAGTATCTATCAATGCTAGCATATGCTGCCACTTGGGGGGGACCAGTAAATAGTCAATGTCACATGTGGCTTCTGGTCTCCCAGGACTCCTAAGATCTGGGTACCTCAGCCTGCCTCCTAATCTGAGTAAAAGGAGGCCAGTGTCACTTCTTTCTGCTTTCCCGGGGCTGCTCCGATATTTTGTTCCTAGTCCACTGGCCAGTATGGCTGCTTAGGGTGTAACTGTCTCCACAGAGTCAGCAAACACCCAAAAGCTGCCGTCTAACTTATCTGTGGCGAGACCAGTAGCCAGTTGGTCCATCTAGATCTGGCACTGACCAAACTTCACTGACCAAACCACAGCCTGTCCTTGTGGAGACTGCCCTGCTCACCCGGAGTCCCCCTTCTTTTTCTTCTCTGCCAGTACACTTTCCCCAGGTCTTGCCTTACCTTGGCACTTTACTTCTATATCTCCTGGCCTGGCCAAGGCATCCACAGCATCATGGACCAGGCAATCTGTAAAGGGAGCTAGAAGGGCTGCCATGGACCCAAATCTGCCAGCTGGCCCACTTGCCAGGATCATGTCCTCACGTGTGCCATTAGCAGTTCCTCATCTGGGCTACGGTACTGCAGGGCAAATATCATTTGCTGTGTGCTCATTTCACGCCCATTGCTACGGCACAGTTATCAAGTCTGATAGGTTATCTTTTTAGTGTCTTGCTCTGGCAGGTCGCCTGGTATAGAAAGCCCTTCCCAGTCCTTGTCTTGGTCTGGGAAGTTTATACTTGTAATCCCATGGAAATGTTATTGGAATTTCAATACATGGATTCTAATCTACCACTTCCAGTGCAACCCACGGTGAGAATAAAGACACTAAGGCTTATTTATACTTATGGGGAGTAAGGGGTCCTAAGTCCGGCCAGGATAAAGCTTCATTGGAACAAAGGCCCAACTCAGATGTTATTAACTTGTGAAGAAGAGAGTGCTTTGAGGATGAGTGACTGTGAAAATGACAAGAAATACATGAGTACTGTGAGCGGGCTAGGAAGCAGGCCTGAAATCACTTCTGCAATGTGCAGAGAGAGGATATGCAGAAAGAGTAATCTGTATAACGCAACTGAGGGAGAGCCTAATGTTTTGGGGTTGGTGCTTCAGCTCTGATGTGTAAACTTTTCTGCCCTGACAAGCCATAGCCTCTTGTCTTAAGGCTCCACCCCAGCTGACAGCCATGGACCTGTGGCTCTCCATCCCCTCCAGCTCAACCATGTTTTTCTGGGAGTCATGGGGCATGGAAAGAGCAACTGTTGCCTAGCTTCAAGACTATGCATCAGCACTTCCGCCAGCCCTATTTACATTGCTTAAAGCCAATTGAAGGGATAAAGAAATGGCCTAGCCAGCGCCATACATGTCAGTGCATGGAGATGGGGCCAGGTTTAGCCAACATGGAGATAATTGCTCTTTATTCAAGGAGAGTCATCCTGGTGGTCCTCTGCAACCTGGATTCTCCCAAACCAGGCAAGCTGCTGCTATCGACCCATTTATAACAGTCTGATTACCCACTTCTGGGGCCCTCCTGTGCATATCCTGCAGAACCCATTTCATACAGGGGGTGCTGACTATACTGGTTATTTGGGACATTTCCTGTGGGCTTCACTTGATGTTATTAGCCCTGTCATTACAAAGCCACAGCAGCCATGCACACGGTTTCACCCACCTTCTGCTTTAACTGCTTTGCCAGCTCTGGAAGCTCTGTGGTTGTATAGATCACGCACATTATGTGCCTGGTAGAGGTAGGTGGGCCTTTCCATCTTACTTCCTAGGTTAGGGCTTCCTCTCCCTCCACTTTTTGAGGAATGGGCAGCCTAGCAGGCAAAACCAGGGGATTTCCCCAGGGGTTTTCTCCACCCTGAAGACTTTTCTTCTGGAGGCATTTCTGGAGGAGGTAGTGTTTCCTCACATCGTGAGCTCCACAGTAGCCAGCCATTGCTCAAGGTCCTCCTCTATCTGCTGCCGCTGGTCTACTCGCTGGACAAGGCCATTTGCCTCTCAACATCCTGCTGACTTTGCCAGTTGTTGGCCAGCTCTGGAGGTCCAGGAGAGATTTTCTCCACTGAGATCCCCAGGTGAAAGAACACAATGCATGTGTGCAAGGCATCAGCAACAACAGCAGGCAGCATGGAACAGAGCAGAGCACAAGAGCCACCCGCATCTTTATCGCATACTTTTTACACAGGCTGTTATCACCTATTTACATTCTTACATGCTGGCCTCATTGGTGCATGCGTAGTTGTCCACTGCTAAGTCATGGTTATATAATTATGCCCTCATGTGCACCTGCACTGACAACGAAGTCATGTCCTCAGAACTGTTCGCAAGCATCCTTACATGCCCTGAGCTTTAACTCAGTCTGAACGATTTCTCATGGAACCTAACCACCCCCCACACCCCACTAAATAGAACAATAATTAGGAATGTCCCCCCTGCAGGTGAACAATAGCAGCCTGATGCTTACTGTACTTAATAGATCGTGCCAGATCCCATAAGCTTACTGTAAAATAATCATTAGGAGGACTAGGAACCATAACAGATCTAGGCCAGGGTTGTTATTAGTATTTATGTATTCATAGGGGAAACCAAATCCTCAGCCATATTGTTTTCTGCTGTTCAAACACTTGATGACTTACAAAAGATTTTGAATAATAACTGGATAATCAGCTGCTGCTCTGATTATAGATACTACACCCAAAGAAAAAAGTTAAACATTTAAAGATTTTTTTAAATTAAACGTGTTTCTTTCCAGCTCTTCCCCATTGTTACTTCAGGCTGTTTTCTTGGAGGTGCCTTGGTTCCTGCCTTGCTCATGTAACCACTAGATGGTGCACACTGCAAAACGTTAGTCTAGAAGTGGGTTGCCCGTCACTTTGTAGTAACTAGAGAGGGATCGTGAGGGAAGGGAGGGTTCCCCAAATACAGCAAATGAAAATACACGACTCTCAGTTAAATGTGAATTTCAGATAAACAAAATAGTGCATGAAGCATACCAAAATTTTCCTTCTTGTTTATCTGAAATTCTAATTTAACTAATGACTTGCATTTTATTAGGCAACCCTCACGAGACAGGATGTTAGGGCACAAGTACTGTACCTGTTGGTTTTTTCAAATAGTCACATATTAGGAGTTTTAGTGGCATGCTTGTTACTCAAAGTAACGAGTAAGCCAGCAATTGGTATAATTATTCCACAAAACAAGGAAATCTATGTGATATTGTCTTCAAATATCCAAAAACCTTAACACCTACTAATGCGTTACTGCTTGGGCCATCCTATGTCATCATTCTCCTGCTGGGATCACATCTCTTATATAACCAAGGCAAAGTTCATGAAATCTGAACCTTGGCTGTATACCAGAGGCCAGGTTTTTTTTTTTTTTTTTAAACTGGTACTGGGGATCGAACTCACAACCATGTGCTTACAAGGCAGGTGCTTATGCCACTGAGCTAAATCCCCAGCCAAGCAAAGTTCATGAATGCTTCAGCAAATTCCATTGCTTTCTTTGGCAATGGCTTGATATGACTTTATCTGACACCTCCCAGCTCTTAAAATACGTTGGGCCTACACTATTTTGAGGAATACAACGTCAGTGTTCAGCGTGATGGAAGGGAACATAGGCATATGCAAGAAAAGGTTTACATTCGGATCAAAATTTAATTACTGCCCACTGCCCATAGCTGACATCCTTTAGCTAGCCTCAAGTACTATTCTCAGGGAGAAAAAAGCAACTTTATCTGCATTCTGAGCTTTCTCTTGATAAGCATTGGCCAATCTCCCTGATTAACTACATGCTTTTTTATAAGAAAGGACCATTTTATGACATCTTGAATAGAAAAGCTATAGCACAGTCTTGAATTCATGGCACTACAACCCAAGTCAGCATCACACTCAATATCCCAGTTTTATAATCCAAGCTGTGGTCTTTGAGTCTACCTTTGTGATGGTTGGGTCCCTGAGGATAGGATGGGGAGAAAACAGAAGAAAGAAAATTGGAGAAGCTCTCCTTGAAGGCCACCCAGGTAAAGCCCACTCTGATACCTGGGTATACTCTAGTGAGGGAAGAGGAACCCCCAAAAGTCAAAATCTCAATGCTAAAACTACTACCTTTTATTTCTCCTTGCAGTAGATGACATGACAAAACCCCTGGGTGACTCAATCCGCTCCTTACTCTCTGCTCCAGATCTTGTGAGCATATTATGAAGGATCAACTGTCTTTCCTGCTTCCTGAAACTATCCAGAGTGGAGCAGCCCTCTGTGTGCCACCTCCCATGAGCATAAAAAGAGAATCTTCATTTAACAGAGAGGAGACATGTAGGGGCCAATGGCCTTTCCTTGGTAGACTTCTGACAAGTTGTGTAAATTGTTGGGCTCTGACAAGTTTAGAGAAGACCATGAGGTTTCCAACCATAGAATGGATACTTTGCTCCCTCTGAGGGATTTTGCTTTGTTTAGTTTTTGTAGTACCACATCTGCTAGGCAAGTACTCTACCACTAAGTGACACCCTCTGGCCCTCTCCGTGATTTTTAATATGCCTGAGTCAAGGAAAATTTGAGATTTAATTAATGCTGTTTAATAACCTCATAAAAATTGGTCAGACATGACATTATTTGGACATTTTGCTATGAATTCCTTAGGTCAATACATGGATAAATACAAAAAGGAAAGGGATCTGAATTTTGGTCCTAGAGGAAGCTGAGCACCCCTGCTTGGGAAGGGAGAACAGGCATCAAGATGGAATGAGTCATCTTTACCCCCTGCTAGAGGCTCCCATCCTCTCTGCATGGATTAGTTCCACACACATAATTGAGCACTTTTTGTGTGCCAGGCATTGCTGTAGATAAAAAAAAAACACCATATCATTCTGCAAGCAAGGAAACAGAGACTCGGAGAATTTCCAGGATAATACAGCAAAGGATGCAGCCAAGAGTTTAACCTCAGAAATTTGACTGGAGTGTTTAGCCATTACAGAAAATTCAACTATGATTAAAATACAGTCCCTATCCTCCAGGAGATTATACACAAGTGAGAAATACTGATAAGTAAATCAATAATTAAGCAGAGACATAACCATATAGAGGAGAGTAATACAAGCAAGTCAGAAAGGTACAGTCAGTGGCAGGTGAAGGTTAAGCACAGCTGGTCATGGCAAGTGTCCTGAGATAATGAGGTTTGAAAAATAAGGAAGGATCTACCAGGGAAAGAGAGGATTAAGTGTTTCCTTTCAGACATAGAAGACCAGATACAAACTTTCCGTTGTGGTAGGTAACTTTACAAAATTTATAAGGACTAGAGGTGTAAGTAGGTGGTACAGCACTTGTTTAGCATGTTTGAGTTCCTGGGTTTAATTCCCAGCATGAAAAAAAAATTCCAAAGGATCAGTGATACAAAATATCGATGAGAGCAAAGGATGTAAGTGGCCAATAAGAGTGGTGGAAATAAAGCTGAGGCAATAACAAAAGGCCTTTTATATCGCACTGAAAGATTTTATTCTGAAACCAAAGAGTAACTACATATGAATTTTTAAGTGGAGAGGATAAGGTAACTAAAACTTTACCAAACTCAGTGGAGCAACATTATAGAAAATGAATTGAGGAGGCATAAGTAGAAGTTAAAAATACTAAAAACATTTTCTAACCCTACTCCAGTCTAAACCAGTTGCCCTCTAGGAAAGATGCTTGCCTTCCTCGTGGTCCTTTGCTGCACTGTCCTGCTAAACTCCTATCTCTCTTTTGTCCTTATCTTGCCGAAATATATTCCCACATAAAGAAGAAAAGTTGTTTTATAGATAAAATTTCTGCTACCAAACTGTCTTCATTCTGTCCCCATTGTTAATAGATCATTTGACTAAGTAGAAAATTCTGACTTGAAAAATATTTTTGCCTCAGACATTTGAAAGCATTTCTCTCTTGTCTTCCAGTGATACCAGCCTGGTTCTCTTTGGTCCTGTGTCACAAGAGTCATTTGGTACTGCATGTCACCTTGGGCATTATACATCAGCTGTATGGGATTTTTTTGTTGCTATTTCAACATTTCAGACTTTTGCCCCTTCCTGGAAGTTCTTCCTAAATCCTCTTATGGCTGACTTCCTTCTGTTAATCAGACCCGAGCCCAAATGTCAGCTGTAATGTCCCTCATCAATTGAACTAATCAAATATTGGATATATGAAAAATATATTAATTAATAGCTAAGTCTAATTGGAATTTCATGGGAATTTTGCAAAAAAGAGCTAATCTTTGGACTAGGCCAAATTCGCAATCTTATTTATCTTTCAATTGGGCAGAAAAATAATCTCAAATTACTACTTCATTATATACATAAAGAAATTAGTTCAGATGTCTAATAGACCTAAACATAAAAGAAAAACAAATAAATGTAGAATAAAATGTCTTCATAGCTTTGTAGGATGGCAGATTCTTAAAGGGGATACAAAAATATTAGTCATTAAGACAAAATTTACTAAACTGAACTAAAGTTTAAAACTTCTATTGATCAAAACACAACATTAAGTGCATAAAAGGTGAGAAAAGATATCTCTAACACAAAGTACCCAGAGAACTCATTTGTAGAATGTATAAAGTATATTCACAATAAGAAAAATGCAGAGCGGTGTAGAGAGTTAAACAGACCTGCACCTCGGGACTGTGCGGCCGTGGGCTGGGTGCACACTGGCAGGGGTGGGAGCAGAAAGGGACCCACCCCACAGCACCCCCCATCTTGCCCAAGGAAGTGATATAGCAGAGGCAGGTGACCGTGGCAGCAGAACTTGTAAAGCAATGAATGGGAAGTTAGAACCTCACCTTGAGGGAGGAGTAAGAACTGGGGCTGAGCAAGAGCAGAGGACCAGACCGTATCACAGCATCCCACCCCACCCTGCAACAAATGATGGGAAAGGACATGGACTGGCCACTGAAGGAGGAACACGGAAGGCTGAGCAAGGGCTAGGTGGAGTCAGAGGTGCACAGGAACAGCCCCCTGTCTCTGTCTGAAAATAGCACAGCAACTGGGAGAGAAACACTGCCAAGAGAAACAGGGCAGGGAGTGGGAGGCTGCCGAGGAACAGTACCGCTTCAAAACTCTGGCCGCAGGTCCCCACATCTGGAGGCCAAGATCAGCCTCAAATCCAGCACAAACTCTACTGCAGGTTTGGCGGCGCTATCCAATAGTTTTGGACTCTCAGTGGATACAAGAGGAATTTTGTTATTTTATTTTATTTTTTATTTTACATTAATTACTTATTTATTTATTTTGCTGATTTGTAGTTTGGTTCCCACTCTTTTTCCTTTTTTTTTTTATCTATAGTTTTATTCTAACCTATTCATCTTCTTTCCTTTATTTTCTAAATTTACCTCTTTAGACTTAATCATATTTTCATATGAGTGAATAGTCTAATTTTTGTGGTCAACTTCAATAATCCCTTGCTTACTCCTTCATTCTTTCTCTTCTGCCCTCTTCTCTAGTTTCCCAAAGCTTGTGGGATCATCCTTTGTTCTTCAGCTTGACTTCTACTTTATTTCTTGTCAGTTATCTCTGTTCTATCCACTATCCTTAAGTTTCCCCAGCACAGGGTATAACTGCTTTACCAAGGGGAAACACTTTGCGTTCAAGCTCCCAATTTAGGATCGGTTCTGTTGTAGAACCATAGATTTTGCTTCTATGGTTAAAGATACAAAATTAATAGTTACCACGGTTTGTCAGTTTCTAAACTGTGCTAGATGCTATTGTCAGTGCTAATTGTACTACTTTAGCTAGGCTGTCTTACCTGTTTTAATCAGTTGTTCTCACATCTGTAACAATACTGGGACGTTCTGGGGTAATAATCTCACCATACCCCAGCACCAAAGGACTGGGGACTGAGCCAAACAGACACCAACATCTCACTCTTAATTAATTGGAGAGGTAGGATCATGGGACAGACACATAATTAAAACCTCCTATACACAGAAGACACCCTAAAGAACAAACCTTGCCTAAAATGGACTTCATACTAGTGATAATGCTACCTACTACAAAACTTAAGGATTAATACAAAAAACAAAATAAAAACTTTTGAAATTGAAAATGACAAAATGCAGAAGCAAAAGGCAACCTCCAGCCCACCCAGAGCAAGACCAGGAGACAAGATAAAGAAAAATGGAAGACACACACCTGACATTTCTGAAATGATAGCAACTGAAGTAAAGAAACAAATTCATGAGGCTATAGAGGAAATCAGATGAAATATAATCTCTCAGGTTAAAAAAAGTAATGTCAATATTTATAGAAGAATTGTTTAGCAAATCGAGAGTAGAGATAGATAAAGAATAGATGATGATAGGAAGAGGATGGAAACCATGAATGATGAATATAGGAAAGAAATAGAATGCATTAACAGATTGAAACAGATATCCAGAAAATTAAAAATTCCACTGAAAGCTGTCAAAACTATTTGAACAAAACTGAAGCCAATACATATCAGTTATAACCATCATTGTAAATGGTCTCAGTTCACCAATCAAAAGCAACAGACTGGCAGAATGAATCAAGAAATAAGACCCAACAATATGCTGTATACAAGAAACACATTTAGCTCAAAAAAGAAATTCATAGACTAAAAGTCAAAATGTGAAAAGCAATAATCCATGCAACAGAAACTTAGAAAAAAGCAGGGTTAACTATTCTGTTTGCAGAAAACATGAACTTCAAACTGAGAATGATCAAAAGAGATAAAGAAGGTCACTGCATACTTTTAGGGAAAAACTTCCAGAGGAGGAGATAACAATCATAAAATGTATGTACCAAATACAAGATTACCCAACTACATAAAAATATTAATAGACATAAAAATTAAATAAGCAATAACACAATTGTAATAGGGGACCATAATACCCTATGTCACAAATAGGTAGGTCAACCAGACAAAAATCAGCAAAGAAATATCAGAACTGAACTAAACCTGTGAACAACTAGACTTCATAGATATTTACAGTACTCCACCCAACAACATCAGATTCTTCTCACATTCTTCTCATTGCATATAGGGCATTCTCTAAAATAGACCACGTATTAGCCCATAGAACATGCTTAAGTAAATGCAAAAGAACTGAAATTATCCCAAGTGTTTTATCTCACCATATTACAATGAAATTGGAAATTAAGGGCAAAAAAACTCAGAAAAACTCCATAAACACATGGAAATTAAGTAACATCTTCCTGAACAACCAATGGATCACAGATAAAACTAAAGAAGAAATTAAACAATATCTATAATTAAATGAAAATGCAGATACAACATATTGGATCCTGTAGGACACAAAAGCATTCCTAAGAGGGACATTTATAGCAATGAATTCTCCTATCAGGATAACAGAACAAGCACCCCAAGCTTCTAGGAAAAAAAGAGTAAGTCAAGCTCAAAGTCCACAGAAGGGAGGAAATTATAAAGACCAGAGCCAAAATTAACACAATTGAGACAAAAAAATACAAAGAATTAATTAATTGAAGAATTGGGTCTATGAAATAATAAATACAATTGATAAAACCTTAGCTAATCTTATCAAAAAAGGAAAGAAATGACTCAAATCCATGCAATTAGGAATGAAAAGGGTGAAATCACAACAGAGCCTGTAGAAATTCAGATCATCTATACATACTTTGAAAAACCTACTTTTGTAGGATGGAAAACATAGAAGCAATGGACAGATTCCTAGGTACATGTGAATTATCAAAGCTGAATCAAGAAGATAAAAACTCTGAATAACCCAATATGACTCAATGAAATTGAAAATGCAATTAAAAACTTACCAACAAAGAAAAACCCAGGTCCTGATGAATTCACGGTTGGATTCTACAAGAAATTTAGAGAATATTTAATACTAATACTGATCAAACTCTTAATGAAATTGAAAAAGAAGCAATGCATCCTAACTCATTCCTGGAGGCAACTTGTACCCTGATTACAAAACCAGAGAAAGACTCAAACAAAAAAGCGAACTACAGGCCAATCTCCCTAATGAACATAGATGCAAAAATTCTCAATAATAAACTGGCAAACATAATACAGAAAATCAACAAGAAGATTATACACCATGACCAAGGGGGATTCATCCCAGGGTTGCATAGATGGTTCAACATTTGCAAATTAATAAACATAATACACTATATCAACAGAGCCAAAGATAAAAATCACATGATCATCTTGATAGATGCAGAAAAAGCTTTTGACAAAGTCCAACACTTATTTGTGATAAAAATCCCTATAGAAAATCAGAATAGATGGTCTTTATCTCAATCTGATAAAATCCATTTATGACAAACCAACAACCCACATCATACTAAATGAACAAAAACATAAATCACTATAAAATCAAGAACAAGACAACAGTGCCTGCTATCACCACTCCTATTCAATATAGTTCTGAAAACACTAGCCAGGGTAATTAGACAAGAGAAAGAAATAAAAGGAATAAAGATAGGAAAGGAAGACATTAAATTACTCACAGATTATTATTCACAGATGACATGATGCTCTACATAGAAGACCCTAAAAACTCCACTAGACTTCTAGATTTAATAACCAAATTCAGTACCACAGCAGGATACAAAGTGAACACACAAAAATCAATAGCCTTCCTGTATACACACGCGCACACACACACACACACACACAACTCACTGAGGGGAAAATTAGGGAAACAATATCCTTCACAATAGCATCCAAAAACATGAAATACTTGGGAAACAATCTAGCAAAGGAAGTAAAATTCTTTATATTGAAAATTGTAGTACTCTTAAAAGGAGATCAAAGAGGGTATCAGAAAATGGAAAGAGATCTCTTGCTCTTGGGTAGGAAGAACCAACATAGTGAAAATGGCCAAACTCCCAAAATTGCTAGACAGGTTAATGTAATCCCAGTAAAAATACCATCAGCATACTTCACAGAACTAGAGAAAGCATTCCTAAAATTCATCTGGAATCAGAAGAGACCTAGAATAGCAAGGAAATCCTGGACAACAAAGGCAAGGTAGGAGGCATCACAATCCCTGACTTGAAATCATACTACAAAACTATTGTCATAAATTCAACAGTATTGGCAAAAAAAACCCTTAAGAACCAATGGAACAGATTAGAAGATGTAGACACAACTTTAACTTTAAACACACTCAGCCACCTTATTTTTGACAAAGGACCAAACATGTTCACTGGAAGACAGATAACCTTTTTAATAAATGGTGCTAGAAAAACTGGCTCTCTATATGCTGAAAACTAAAGTAGATCTATAATTATCACTATGCAGAAAATTAAAGTCAAAATATATCAAAGATCTAATTATTAAAACACAAACACTAAATCTACTGGAAGAAAAAGTAGGTGGAAGTCTTAAAAACTTAGATGCAGGTAGACAGTTCATAAACAAAACCTAGACTGCACAAGAAATACTTGAAAGGCTCAACAACTGGAATCTCATCTTATTAAAAAGATTTTGCACAGCAAAATAAATCACAAAGTGAAAAAAACCCCACAGAGTGGGAAAAAATTTTAGCCAATTGTCCCTCAGACAAAGCACTTCTATGTAGAATATATAAAGAATTGAAAAAAATCAGACCATACAAATTCAAAGTTCCAATTCAAAAATGGGCATCTGAGATGAATATGCACTTCTCGGATAAAGAAATACAAATGGAAAATAAATATATGAAAAAATGCAACATCACTGGTCATTCAAGAGATGCAAATTAAAACAACACTGAGATTTCATCTCACCCCAGAAAGAATAGCTATTATGAAGAAATCAATAACAAATGCTAGAGGGGCTATGGGGAAAAGGAATCCTTCTCTACTGCTAGGGGCAGTGTAAACTGGTAAAACCACTATGGAAATCACTGCAGAGATTCCTCAAAAAACTAGGTTTTGCTAAATCTACTGGAAAACAAAGTAGGTAAAAACTTTGGAGACATAGGGGTAGCAATTTTATTCATGAATAAAATGCAAACCACATGGGAAATACTTCAAAGACTCGACAACTGGGATCTCATATTACTAAAAAGTTTTTGCACTTCAAAAGAAATCACCAACAAAGTGAAAAGAAAACCTACAGAATGGGAAAGAATCTTAGCCAACAATCCCTCAGACAAAGGACTTATATCCAGAACATATAAAGAACTGAAAAACATCAAGCCCCCCAAATTCAAAGATCCTCTCCAAAAAGGGGCATCAGAGATGAACACACAGTTCTCAGATGAAGATATACAAATGGCAAATAAATACATGAAGAAATGTTCACCATCACTGGTCATTTGAAAAATTCAAATTAGAACAGCATTGAGATTTCATCTCACTCCGGAAAGAATGGCTGCCATCAAGAAAACAACTGACAACAAATGTTGGCGAGAATGTGGGGGAAAAGGAACACTGCTCCACTGTTGGTGGGAGTGCAGACTAGTTCAACCACTGTGAAAATCAGTATGGAGATTCCTCAAAAAACTAGGTTTGGAAATTCCATTCAATCCAGCTATTCCCCTCCTGGGATTTTCCCAGAAAAATTGAAAACATCAGGTCACAGAGATATACGTTCATAGCAGCACAGTTTGTGATAGCTAAATCTTGGAAACAACCAAAATGCCCATCAACTGCAGAGTGGATAAAAAAATGTATTTTTATACAATGGAATACTACTCAGCCATAAAAATGATGATCTTGTGGCCTTTATAGGTAAATGGAGGCAACTTGAAAATATCCTCATTAGTAAAATAAACAAGACTCACACAAGTAAATATCACATTGTCTCTCTAGTGTAAAAAATAATAAAAACTGACCTGCAGGGAACATCCCGGAGACGGGCATCTTGGCCAGGTCTGTTTGGGACCCGTAGGCCCATCTTTCACCCACAGGGAACCTCCCAGAGATGGAGACCAGCCTGGGACAAAGGATGGCGGCCCGGCCCACCTGAGGTTCCCTGGGCTCCGGATCGACCACACCCAGCATCCCTCTTACAACTTAGGGAGCCAGGAGCCCGCAGAGGGGAGTTAGGACCCTGCAAGGGCGCCAACAGCCTGTCGGGGAGCCACCACTGCTCCAGGAACTGAGGGTGCAAGAGGTAATTTGCCACACATGCAGAGGAAGCTTTGGAACACTGCTCAAAGCAAGGAAATATAGAAAAATGACAAAAGGAAAGACCAAAAGGCAGGCTCAAAGTTCCAGCCCTCCCCAAGAAAGCTTAGAAGCTGTGTACATAGAAGAAAAAAGAAGCCATACACCTGAAATGTCTGAAATGATATCAAATGAAATAAATATGCAACTAGGGAAAGCTATGAAGAAATTCAAATCAGAAATACTTGCCCAGGTAAAAGAAGAATTGATAAAAACAGTGAAAGAAATAGTGAACACATCTAGTGAAGACACAGCTAAAAAATTAGAGGAACAAAGCAAACAGATAGAATCCCTAAATGAACACTATAAGAAACAAACAGAATACATAAAGCAGATTCAAAGAGATATACAGGAAATAAAAAATGCTATTGAAAGCTGCCAAAACCGCCTCAATGAAAGTGAAGATAGAATTTCAGACCTCAAAGATAAGATTGCAGCCAGTGAACAGGAAAGACAAGATCTTTTAAAAATAACAAAGAATCAGGAAATAACAATTCAACACCTGCAAGATGATGCAAAGAAAAATAACATAAGATTAATAGGGATAAGTGAAAAAGAAGGGGACAGCTCAAATGATATCAAGAGGATATTTACAGAAGTAATAGCTGAAAACTTCCAAAACATGAGAAGAGAAACTGACATTTGGATAAGTGAAGCATATAGAACTCCAAACAGCCATAACCAAAATAAAACTACACCCAGACACATAATAATCACCATCCTGGAAATCCACCATAAGAACAGAATACTAAAAACTGTTAGAGAAAAAGGAGAGATCACCTATAAAGGAAAACCTATCAGAATCACGGCAGACTTCTCAACACAAACAATAAAATCAAGAAGAGCATGGAGTGAAGTATTTCAGATCCTAAAGGAAAACCACTTCCAACCCAGACTGACATACCCGGCAAAACTGTTCTTCAAAATGGATGGAGAAATAAGATACTTCCATGACAAAGAACAGCTGAAGAACTTCATGAACACCAAACCAACCCTACAAAGAATACTGAAAGACATTCTAGATACACATGGGATAAAACCACTAAGCAAGGCAGACAATTAAACAGAATGGAAACCTAAAGATACAACAGCAGAAAGATAACATGTCAACAATAAACCAATATATAACAGTTACAACCATTAATGTAAATGGCCTCAACTCACCAATCAAAAGAAACAGACTGGCAGAATGGATCAAGAAACAACATCCAATCATATGCTGTCTACAAGAAACCCATCTAACCCGAAAGGACACTCATAGACTAAAAGTCAAAGGATGGAAAACAATACTTCATGCAACAGGAAACCAAAAAAAAGCAGGAGTAGCCATCCTGTTTGCAGACAATGGGAATTTCAAACCAAGAATGATCCAAAGAGATAAAGAAGGTCCCTACATACTAGTTAGGAGAAAACTTCAAGAGGAAGAGATAACAATCTTAAATATATATGCACCAAATTCCAGAGCACCCAGCTATATAAAGCAAATACTAACAGAAATGAAAAATCAAATAAGCAATAATACAATTATAATGGGAGACTTTAACACACCATTGACACAAAGGAACAGATCAACTAGACAGAAAATCAGCAAAGACATAACAGAACTGAATCACACCTGTGAACAAATGGACTTGATAGATGTATACAGAGTGTTCCATCCAACAACATCAGAATATACCTTCTTCTCAGCAGTACATGGGACATTCTCTAAAATAGACCATATACTAGCCCACAGAACATATTTAAGTAAATGCAAAAGAA
>PVJX010037259.1:0-17063 GCA_004027295.1 Dolichotis patagonum
GGATGCTAGTGTGAAGGGTGTGGCTTCTCTTATTTCTCTCTCAGTATTTTTGTTGGTAGTGTATAGGACTACTATTGATTTTTGAGTATTAACTTTGTATCCAGGTACCTTGCTGAATTTATTTATTATATCTAGGAGTATTTCAATGGAGTTTGGGGGGTCTTCTATGTAGAGTATCATGTCATCTGCAAATAATGATAATTTAACTTCCTCTTTTCCTATCTTTAATCCTTTTATTTCTCTCTCTTGTCTAATTGCTCTGGCTAGTATTTCCAGTACTATGTTGAATAGGAGTGGTGATAGGGGACATCCTTGTCTTGTGCCTGATTTTAACGTAAAGGCTTTCAGTTTTTGGCCATTTAATATGATGTTGCCTGTTGGTTTGTCATAGATGGCCTTTATCATATTGAGGTAAAGACCATCTATTCCCATTCTCTGTAAGGTTCTTATCATGAATGAGTGCTGGACTTTATCAAAAGCTTTTTCTGCATCTATAGAGATGGTCATGTGGTTCTTACTTTTGGCTCTATTGATATGGTGGATTACGTATGTTGCTTTATGTATGTTGAACTATCCCTGCATTCCTGCGATGAATCCCACTTGGTCGGGATGTATAATCTTGCTGATTTGCTGCATCCTGTAAAACAAGTTCTTAAACCAAAAAAAAAAAAAAAAAAGGTTTACCAAAGAAAAAGTTATAAAATCTTATTCATAAATAATAGTTATTTGCTATTACAAGGAATTATTCTGGATTTTGTTATCTTCAAATGTTAATTATCTTTACTCATTTATCCCTTTCTTCCATTTGCTTGTTCTGTACCAATTAAAATATTTCAGAAACAATTTGCCATTTTTTAATGTGACAGCTGTCACTCATACTGCTTGAAGGACCTGTCACTCATTTATATTACATAAAGTTTTAAATAAATTATAAGCATATTCAAATCTTAGAGATTTCATCATTTCCCATTCTCATTCATCTACACTGAGAAGATATAAGATATAAGATGGTAATATTTATCCATTCTTTTTTACTCATGGCACAAGAAACTAGGTAGTTAAATTGGGGGATTCTTTTGTGTGTTTGGTTTGTTTTATTTTGTCATAGAAACTATTAAATTGTGTTTTAATCTCATAGTAGTTCAGCACCTCAAACTTTATCTACAACAATTCCATTTGTTTATTTAACCAATCTTTCAGTCATTCTAAAAAAGAGAAGGAGCACATAGTGGAGCACAGAGATAAAGAAAAATCATATAAATAATTTAAAACAACTAATGATAATTAACTTCTTTTTAAGGAATAGTTAATTAACTTTCTTAATTCTATTAACTGTCATATCAAACTTGAGGTATTTAGTATTAAAACTCTGTTTTTATTACCCTCCTACTTTCTGCTGGACATAATTGCACCTTCCACATAACAAGCTACCTGATAATACTGTCTGTATGGTTATGTGACTCATGATATCGGTAATGTTACACTTGCCATCCTGCTGTGCCTCATTCTCTTTCCCTCATATGAAGTGTATGTAGCTATATATGGTATCTATTATTATTAATATTCATTCTGAGTGACAGATTCTGAAAGTACTACATAGGTCTCCCTTTTTTGTATGAACTACACTTTAAAGTATAAAATAAAGCCACTTGTTCTAAAGTTGACACAATGATATATGAACAAATACATGCAAAACACAATTTTACCCTAATACATATCTCCTCTGATGTTTCACGGTTGAACTCACTTGCATAATTTTGTTATGTTCCACTGGTTCTAGTGTGAATAGGAGGAATAGGAAGAGGAGAGGTAACATTATTCAATAGGCGGTCCTTCCTTACCGCATTTCACAGCTCTCTCCCTCTCTCAGATACCTAACTTGTGTGATGATGCAGTTTGCCAAGACTGGAAAGACATTTAAAGAGAACACTGTATGGATGCAGGTGATCAAACCTCCATAGTAATTATAAAAGCCTTTGAAGACAGCAGATGTCTTGGTTTGGCCATCTGGTCAGAATAAGTGAGCTCAGGGTTTCTCTGCCTTCACCTTTGCCCTCTCCTTAGATGTGAGAAATGTAAGGAATGCATTGACCTGTATTCCAGGTCTGCTTTGAATGCAGTTATTAAGATAACACTTTCATCTGTACACATTCACTCACATGCTCCAAGTTGAACAGAAGAGGAGGGAGGTAAACCACATTAGAGGCAAATTTATCACCCACTGAACCAAAATACACAAAATTTCCAGGGGTTTTGTATTATTGAAAAGTCCAGGGCAACTGAATGCTTTTATCATATTCACCACATGAAGAAACAAAGGAAACAAAGTGCCAGTTTTAGTAAAGTTTGGCTGGCAGAAAAATTTTAAAAATCCATATCTAACTTGAGTACTATGCAGAAGTGTCTTTTCCTTTTGGCTTCCCCAGTGGCTTTGTGAACCATTCTTTCAGAATTTTGGCTCATTTCATATATCTGAGAACTTAATCAGCTTCTCTGAACCATGATGTGATCTCTTTAATGACCTTGTATTCTAAGATTAGTGATATAAATCGCATGTCCTTTCAGATTCAGTCCTTTTGAATCTTGCAACACTGAAGACAAATAACTAGAATGTCTCACATCAAATGGCTAGTTGCCTCATGAAGCACACAATTTAATTTACCCTTGTTAATGATTGATTGTTAAATAAATTCACAACAAGGAAAGTATAAGGTATTTACAATTTCCTCGGAGCCTATTATAGTTAGAAATAAGTTTTTTTTTTTTTTTAAAAATAAGCTTACAAATCATCTCTCAGTTTCCTTTATTAGTCACCTAACTATGATGCTTCTAGGAACTATATCACAAAGTAAACAGTTGGTTACAGGGAGAATCAGATGAAAATTAATAAATCAATTCAAATTCATCACCAAGACTAGAGAGAAATACAAAGTCCCAAAGCATAATATCCATTGGTACAGAAGATCTTCAAATCTACAGGTAACCAGCAACCAGGCCCTGATTTCTCTGAAGTCTTCAAGACCAGTAATCACATACACCCAGTTTAATTTTGCCAGTAGGTTCTAACTCTATTGATTAGTATGGATCTAAATACACCAGATTAAGCCCAAATCTAATGAACTAGAAGGCAGCATAATGCACATAGCAGCATCTGTGTTATAGAATGAAAACTTGAGAAATGATAAAATGAGCACACAAGCCAAACTAAAACAATTGAAAGCCTTGTGTTTTGTTTCATTTGATTCTGTTTGTCGATCTAAGTTTATGATCCCACGTACAAGAAACAAACCAATTCTTATTCCTCAAGGTAGGAATGTTTTTTGTTCCTGAATAGTGATATTTTGACCTGAAAATTACATAAATGTACAGATTAAAGAGATGCTAACTTACTGAATGGAAAAAGGATGTTGCTATAAGATGGTGCTAATTCTGAAATCACGATGATAGCATTTGATGTGAAAAAGTCAAATGGTTCTTTTCATTCTCCAGAACCCACCTTCTACTTTGGGGACGTGCAGTACTCAGTGGATGAGAGCGCTGGCCACGTGGAGGTGCGGGTGTGGAGAGTGGGCACCGATCTCTCCAGGCCGTCCAGTGTCACCGTGAGATCTCGGAAAACAGACCCTCCCTCTGCAGATGGTGAGCAGTTCCTGACTCAGCTCTTGTGATGTTCCACAGCTTCCAGCTACCCTGGAGCCACATGCTTTACAGCCAAAACAATTAGGGCAGGAAAATGAACTTACACTCACTTACACTTGAAGTGTGCTGGATGGATTTTTCCCCCTGAAATTATTACCATGTGATAGATGATAAATCTAAGATTTCTTTACCACTGTAGGAAAAGACATTTAAGGACTGTGCGTTAGAGGCTGTTATAAGGTAAAACTCGTAGATTCGAAAGTCTAATTCTGTGTTTGTGTGAATTGGTTCTCCGCTCAGGAAATCTACATGATTCAGTAATATGACTTTTTGAAGAATATTCATGATGACTATCTCACAGAGAGCGAATGATATTTAAGCGTTCTGCCGATGTGCATCATTGCCTGACTCCCTCCTCCCCTTTTCACCGTCTGTATAAACACCCTGTATCTATGAACCTTTTCTCATACTCTTTAGACAAATTGTCATATATATACTTATTCTGGGATCTATAACTTCAAAAAGTTTGATTATAAAGTTTAAAACAAGCATAAGATTCAAATTTTTCTTTTTTTCTAACTGACCAACATCATAAAAGCTGTCTGTCTCATGTATGCATATTTATTTTTTTATAATGAATGCATAATGTGGGTAAACACACCTACGTTGTACATTCATCACACAAAGCAAGCAGGGCTCACATAGTTTTAAAAATTACCTTTAGGTTTTAACTTTTTAATGCAATAGAACTAGCAATGGTTTGCATATAGTAAGTGCCCAATAAACTTTTTTCCCAAATTAGAAATTTTTAAGAGAGACATTCAAATCAGAGATGGGGAATGGGAGAGAGAAATGAGAATAAGGGGCAAGACATGGGAAAAGTAAAGCTCAGAAAGAGCTACAAGGTGATATAGATATTTTTGTCAGTTAAAGACTGATGCACTCAACCTTTGTGTATCCCGAGCCAAAGCTGACATGAAATGAGAGTCCAGAGGAGAAAAGGCAGAAAACAAAGAAGGAAGCAATAAGATTGAACCACCACCCTCTCTTCCCAGTCTTTTTGTATGTAATGATAGATGACTGAAAGACAGTTTTGCTCTACTTGAAGAAGAGGTATTGACAGTGTATCTATCTATCAGTGTAACTGATATATATACTAGCTAATATAAATATGTATGTGTATATGTTCTATTGCCTGAAAAATATTAAATGAAAGATCAGCTATGCCTTTGAGTACTGAAGTGCACTCTCATTGCTCATCACCGGGAGAAGTACAGCCAGGTTGTACGGGACAGAAATTACAGTACCTGAAATTTGTTACTTTAACCAACAGGCAATCATACATCTAAACTGGACATTCTATGGTAGCTCCAAAAATACAAAAATAAGAGCTATAGATATTTAACATGAAAAAAATTGGGAATGTATGTATTGCATATATCATCTATGACCATCTCTGATTGACAATAGTAGATTCTAATAAAGATGCAGGAACTACAGCCCAAAAAGCAAAAATAACTAAGCCTACATGCAATTATTAGACAAAGTTCAGAACCTGACCTTTGACCCACTGCCTCCATAATTATGTAAATACTAATATTTTGCCTTTTGTTAAGGTACTTTTCTATAGTATTATACTTGTCTATTTTTTAAAAATAAGTTATAAATGCATGTATTTCTTGTTTAATGACCTACTTGTTTAATAACTCTTTGAAATTACGACCAAAGCATGCTGTTAGGGTTTACAACCCACTGCTCAGACTTATGATTTGCATTTGGACTTCTGATGTGGCAGTGTAAGCAATACAGCCTAATGGTGACTTCCAGTACAGTAAGTACTACTGTGATTTTTGCCGATTCTATTGTACAGTACAGTACTATAGTTTTATGTCCTGTTATACATTCCAGTACTGCATGTAAGAATCATGCAAGTGAAACCAAGTCATCGAGTTGGAGTTTAACTATTTCTTTGTTCTGCATATTGTAATGTCCATACTATATATAATTCCTCATTTAGCGATAATTCACTTAACGACCTACTAGCAGGAACAGAACTTGATTCTTAAAGGAGGAATGTCTGTAAATCTATATAATCTGTTTCTAGTAATTTTAAGAATTTATTTCTTACCGAATAATTCTTTTGTTACTGTCTTAGCTGGAACAGATTATGTGGGAATCAGTCGTAATTTAGATTTTGCGCCTGGAGTCAACATGCAGACTGTCCGTGTTACCATCTTGGATGACCTTGGACAACCAGTGCTGGAAGGAATTGAGAAATTTGAGCTGGTGCTTCGAATGCCTATGAATGCTGCCCTTGGGGAGCCCAGCAAAGCCACAGTGTCCATAAACGACTCTGTCTCTGATTGTGAGTATTTATTAATTTTACATTGGTAAGTAAAGTGGCAAGCTAGAGTTCATATAAATGACAAGGAGAATGGCAAAGTGTGTACAGGAATGGTGTACCTATCTTCACGTGACAGCATCGCCACTGAAAAGCACTACAGGCATGATGGCTTAAACCACAGGGATTTGTCTCACAGCCTTCAGCTAGAAATCAAAATGAACGTGCTAGCCGGATTGGTCCTTTCTGAGGATGGTCAGGGAGGGTGTTCCAGGCCTCTCTCTTTCTGGCCAGCAAGTGGCCATCTTCTCCCTTCATCTCTTCGTATCATATTTCTTCTGTATCCAGTTTGCCCTTTTACATGAGAATGCCACTCATTGAATTAGGGTGTACCATGTGCCTAGGAATGCCCCAACTTTATCTTTCTTTGTGGCACAGAAGTCTTGCATTGTGTATAAATGTGTTTACCACACTTTATTTATTCATTCATCTATTGGTGGATATATACACTGTTTTCAACATGTAGCTAGTATAAACCGTGCTGCTATAACATGAGTATGCATGTATCCTTGTAATACAATATCGTTAACTCCTTTGAGAAGAATATTCAGGAGGTGGGATAGATTCTCAAATGGAATTTCTATTTTTAGTTTTTTGTGCAATCTCCACACTGGTTTCCATAGTGGTTATACCAGTATATTCCTACAAACAATGTAGAAGAATTTCTCTTTCAGCATAACCTTGCCAACATTTGCTATTATTACATTTTAGATTTTTTTTGATGATACCCCATTCTTCATGTAGTAAGGTGGTAAATCAGTGTAGTTTTCTTGTTAGTTTGTTTGTTTTTTGGTACTGGAAATCAAACTCACCATCTTGCTCTTGCCAAGCAGACTCTGTACTTCTGAGCTATATGCCTGGTCCACAGTGTAATTTTAATTTGTACTTCTTTAATAATCAATGATGTTGAACATTTTTTCATGTATTTATTGGCCATTTTTACTTTTGAGAAGTATCTATTTATCTCAGTTGGTTGTATTTTGATTGGATCATTTTTTTGGGAGTCAAAATTTTTTTTTAGCTCTTTATATACTCCAGATCTTAGTCCTCTTTCTGAATAGTTGGCAATTTTTTTCCATTCTGTAGGTTGTCTCTTCACTCTGTTGCTTGTTTTGGTTGCTGTGCAAAAGCCATTTAGTTTGATATTATTACATTTGTGGATTCTCGGTATTATTTCTGTTAAAGTTCTATTCAGAAAGTTCTTCAAGACGTGTATCTATTTTATCTTCCAGTAGATTAAGAACTTCTGTTTTATTATTTAGATTTTTGATTCATTTTGATTTTAGTTTAGTATGTGATAAAATATATGAATCTACACTCAATTTTCTGCATGTGGATATCTATTTTTCCCAGAACCATTTATTAAGGAGTTTATCTTTTCTCTTTGTTGTTGGTCTTTGTGTCAAAGATCAGATGCCATATGTGCCTGGGATTGCTTCTTCTATTCTGTTTCATTGATCCACATGCCTGTTTTTGTGCCAATACCATTCTGTTTTAGTCACCATATCTTTATAGTATAACTTCAAATCTGGGATTGGGATGTCACTTGATTTGATTTTGCTGTTCTCGGTCTCTGCTGATTCCATGTACATTTTAGGTTGTTTTGCCTGGATCTGTGAGAAGTGCTGGAATTGGATTGGGGTTGCATTAAATATGTATATCAGTTTTGGGAGTATAGCCATTTTGATTATATTGATTGCACCTATCCAGGAGCAGGGGCTGTCTTTCCATTTTCTGATGTTCTCAATTTTCCTTTTTCAAACTGATGTAATTTTCATTGTGGAGATCTTTCACTTCCTGTTAGGTTCATTCCTAATGATTTTTTTTCATGCTGTTGTAAATACTATTGTTTCTTTAATTTCTTTTTTAATGGGTCATTATTAGTATTTAGTAATGCTATTCATTTTGTTTGTTTATTTTGTGTACTTCTACATGGCTGAATTAAGTCTTGGTGGAGCTTTTTAAGACTTGTAAGTAATGGATCGTGTCATATGCAAGTAATACTTTGGCTTCATCCTTTCCTATGACTATGTCTTTTATTTCTTTCTGTTGCCTGACTGCTCTGGCTAATGTTTTGGTAACTGTGTTGAATAGAAGTGGCAATAGTGGACCTCCTTATCTTGTTCTTGATTTGCGAGGGAAGTTTTTCATTATTTCACCATTTAATATTGTCTGTGGGTCAGTCATAAATGGCCTTTATCAGATGGAGATTAGGTCCTTCTAAACCTATTTTCTTCAAGTTTTTATCATAAAGGAATTCTGAATACTCTTCAACATGATAATTCTGACATTGCATTGGAAATCTAGCCTGTGTTAATGAAAACTATATTTAACTGACCCAGTTTAAATGTTACCTAAATACTTATACACACAGTCACTTTTCCCAACATCATCTGCAGTTTTAAACTGTGGCTGTAATTATGTGCACCATATTTAATGTTCTTCATATCAAAAAAATCTGAAAAATTCATGCCTAAGCAACTTATGTAGATAGAAAAACCTTAAGATTTTTTGTTTTAGTACTTTGTAGCATTTTGTTGCATATACTTACCCCAAAATGAGCAGAGCAAAATATGAACAATAAAGAAATCAAAATCTTAAAGTGATGTACTCAAAGTTAAAACATTCACAAATGAGAGTTAAGACAGATCCAGTTTTCACTTCTTTTCCTCTGTTTTCTTCACCAAAGATCCTTTCTGAAATCCCATTTTCCTTAAGAAAATTTCTGTTCACTTAGATCTAAGAGTTTGTTTGGTTTGGCAGTACCTAAGATGCAATTCAAAGAACGAGTATACACTGGTAGTGAAAGTGACGGGCGGATAGCTGCGGTGATCCACCGGAGTGGAGACGTCCAGTTCAGGTCCTCGGTGAGATGCTACACTCGGCAAGCATCTGCGCAGGTGATGATGGACTTTGAAGAGCGTCCGAACACTGACGTCTCAGTCATCACATTCCTCCCTGGTAAGTCTGAGCTCGAAATTTGTTTATGGAATTTGAGGAACCCACATGTTTGTTTAAAAATATGTATGAGAGGAATAAACATGACTTTATTTCAACAAGTTTATGAGATACCTCTATGTGCACAAAGAATAAGATATAGTAGGCACAACAGGATAAATGAATGCCAGGTTGGTTCCCATATTAACTGACTGTCTCCCAGTGATGGGCTATATTGTTTATTCAGAACTTACTCAGCATATCAAATATATAGATTTCAAAATGCTGGAAAGTAAACTTAATGTTGAAAGCTAACAAAATAAAATACATGGCATACTTTTAATATGTGTCTAGTACCTTAAGCTATTTAATAACTTTAATTCAATTATTGTAGTTCTAGGAACATATTCTTTTAAAATTTTTATTGGTACAGGTTTGTAGTGCCATGTGATTACATTCCATGGGGCATTGGCACAGACACATGACATTTCTCGTTTCCTTTCCTGAACACCTCCTTTCCTCTCCCTGGAGTTTTTCTTTACCCTCCCCTTGTCCTGTTCCATTGATCCACAAGTCCAGTTTTTTTTCCCCAGTAGCTACTACTTTTTATCACTGTAGCTTTGTAGTACAACTTGAAGCCCAGAATTTTGATGCCTCCTATCTTTCCTGTTCCCCAGACTTACTTTTACTATTCTAAGTCTTTTCTGACTCCATATAAATTTTAGGGTTCTTTTCTCTACTTCTATGGAAAATGCTATTGGTATTTTGATAGAAATTACATTACATCTGTGTAACACTTTTGAAAGCATAGCCGTTTTGACTATATGGGTTCTGAATGCCCAGGAATGTGAGCTCTCTCTCCATTTTCCGATGTCCTTTTCATTCTCCTTTTTCAATGTATTGTAGTTATGATTGTAGAGGTCTTTCATTTCCTGGATTAGGTTGTTTCCTTCTGTTTCATTATACTTGATGCTATTGTGAAAAGTGTTGTTTCCCTAATTTCTTTCTCAATGAGTTTATTATTGGTGTACAGGGTTGCTATTGATTTTTGAGAGTTGAATTTGTATTCTGCTATGCTACTGGGCTTGGCTATTAATGCTAGGAATCTTTTGGTGGCAGTTTTGGCATCTTCAGATCACCAGCTGTTCCCTTATAGACCACACTCACCTGGCCCATTGCACTGCAGCATTACACCATGAGAAGTTTCTTTCTGAGCAAGGGATTAGGGTCCCTTCTTTTTCCACGTTGTGATGTGTTTATTCTGTACCTCTTTATACGTGTGTGTGTGTGTGTGTGTGTGATCCCTCATGTCTCCCAGAAAACAAAGTAGTATCTGTTTTTGTTTCTTCTCCAAGTTATTGTTTTCCAGAGTCTGGATACCCAATCTCAGAGAGGCTGAGTTGTTGTCACTTACCACTGTACAATTTTTTTCCCTTGGAATATATTCTTTTAAGGCCTAAGTGTATGGAAAGATTTCTCTATGTGGATATATATCACAAAGTTATTTGCAGTAGTAGAAGATTGAAAACGAACACTCAACAATTGAAGTATGATTTATTTGATCACCCATCTCATAGTATACCTTATAGCTGTCAAAAAAATTTTTAAATATTGAGATAAGAGAAAGTTCAAGATATAATACTGGTTCCCCTTGCCAGAGGCAGGAACATAATTGTTTTGGGTTTAGTGATTTGTTCAATAAGCCAACAGTTAGTACTACCAGTCAGATGATAATTAAACAGTCAAATGAGTAATGACCAACTAATGCATATCTACCAGATTTGCTTCCC
Source organism: Dolichotis patagonum (assembly GCA_004027295.1). Taxonomy (NCBI): domain Eukaryota; kingdom Metazoa; phylum Chordata; class Mammalia; order Rodentia; family Caviidae; genus Dolichotis; species Dolichotis patagonum. Next base: position 10,768 of record PVJX010037259.1, read on the forward strand.
AATCTTAATGCTAGGAATTCATAAAGAAAACTGGCCATTTTCTCCTGCTTTCTGTGATGAATGATAGAACTTCAAAACAGAAATTACAGAAGTTCCCTGTGCAAACTAAGGCCTATTCTGGCATATGTTTAGACATTTATTTAATTATTCAGTAAATATTTATCGGAGACTTATTACAGCGTCCTTCACACTGATACAGCAAGAGAAAAGCGACATCTGTGCTCTTGTGATTCTCTGTGCTAGTTGTTGCTGCATCCTTCTTAGCCTATGGGATGTGACTGACCTGCTGACATTATTATTTGCTCCAGGTGAGACTGAAAAGCCCTGTACCCTTGAGCTGATGGATGACACACTCTATGAGGAAGTGGAGGAGCTCCGCCTGGTACTTGGCACTCCACAAAGCAGCTCCCCCTTTGGGGCTGCAGTTGGTGAACAAAATGAAACTCTGATAAGGATCCAAGATGATGCTGACAGTAAGAGGCTATTGCTTATGCTCAGCTGTGAATTGGGACCTGGGATTTATCCTCGTTAAGGTTTTAGGTGACTCAGAAAATAACAACCTCTTTCTGAGTAAGGTTTCAGAGCAATTGAGAAGAAGATGACTAAGGCATATGGGGAAACAAATCAAACTATTAAAACTGATAAAGTTGGGAGCTGGGAATGTAGCCCAGTGGTAGAGTGCTTGCCTAGCACGCATAAGGCCATGCGTTTTCTAGCCAGCACCACAAAAATTGTTTTTTAAAAAACCTGGGCAACACATGTCAGTTTCTCCTTCTTCATTCACTGCTAACACTAAGGAAACAGAGAGAGTATACCCTCCTGCATGAAAGGAAGTATTAGAAGTGGGAGAAACTGTTTACCTTACCAATGTTTAATTTGTGTTTTCCACAATTTCAGAGACTGTGATCAAATTTGGAGAAACCAAATTTAGTGTCACAGAACCCAAAGAGCCTGGAGAGGCAGTGTTTGTAAAAATTCCAGTGATTCGCCAAGGAGACACCTCTCAAGTTTCCATCGTGAGAGTCCACACAAAAGATGGCTCAGCCACCTCTGGGGAAGACTATCACCCTGTGTCAGAAGGTAGGGGGGCCCCAGGGCTGCCATAGGATGAACCACACCGACACTGCGTACTGATGCTGTACCTTTAAGAAAAAGAGAAACTTCCAAATGAAAGATAAACAAGCATGCGTTCTTAGACCCTTCTCTAGAAAACTCTCAGATCTTTAATGTTTCTTGTTAACAATGATAAAGGATGCTGTGGGATTCAGAAAAAAATACAGTTGACCTATGTAGCTCTATTTTAAAATTAGAAACAAGCTCTAGTTTGGAGGTAATTAATGTTTTATCTGTCAACCTCAAATACTGGGAAGTCTCTGCTGACTTTTTTTATTAGAACACATTTGCAGCACATGATTGCATTCATCGTGAGGTATTAGTACACGTACCTAACACGTCTTAATTCTTTTTATTTCCCCTGCCATTCCTCTCCCTCTCAACTCCCTCTTAAAGCTATAAAATTTTGTGACAATTAAGTACAATAAGAGTGTGGAAAAGTCAACCATGGAGGCATGTGACTGTAATTCATGCATGCTGGGAGGATGAGGCAGGAGAACTGCAAGTTAGACCCTATCCTAAGTAACTTAGATCCCAGTCTGAGCAACTTAGAAACCCTCTTAAAGATGGTTTTCATCTCTCCTGCACATTTTGGGATCATTTCATTATCTGTGTTTATGAATAATTAACACAAATAAATTCTCCTCTCTCTCTCTTTCTCTCTCATTTTCTCTCCCTCTCTCCCCTTTCTCCTTGCATTATTTGCTGACTGATAAAACATAAACTTGTATCAAAAATTAAGTTTATGAATTATTTATACTTCTATTTATCATTAGTTCTTGACAACTATAGTACTGCAGATATTTGTCTTGATGTTCAAACCCATCAACAAAATTTTAAAAAATGACTTGTAGATATTACTCAATCTGCAATGAAGTTAGGTAACAGAAAAAAAAATCTTCTACAAAGAAAAGCTTATTTATCCTACATATATGGTAAACCTTTGATACACTCCTGCTTCAAATTTACCCTGAGATTATTCTGAAGAAATAAATCACTGTAAACCAAAAGAAGAAAAAGCAAAAGGGATCAGCTACTAAAATAAAAAGTCCAAAATCAGTCCTTTCTAAAATGAACAGATTTCACGAGGGGAAACCCTTTTAAATAATTGGTTATATGACCTTTAGCAAAAATTGTTTTTCTTAGAAATAAAATTATTATTTTTGCTAAAACATAAACAAAATTGCTTCTATGTAGTGAACTGACAGAGAAAGTCAGATAAAAGCGAAATATTGCTTCCAGGCATGGTGGCAGATGCCCATAATCCCAGTTATTGGAGAGGCTGAGGCAGGGAATTGGAAGTTTGAACCCAGCTTGAACAATTTAGAGAGCCAATGTCAAAAAAAAAACAAAGAAGACCAGAAAAATAGTGAAGTGGTAGAATGTCCCTGAGTTCAATCTCCAGCACTGGAGGTAAAGAAAAGTTAAATTATACTAAATCGCTGTGTCTTTTATCCCATTAATGTTTAAATTATGTTTACAATAAAAACTTACGAACTTTTATTTCAGTAAAACATGATATAGCTTTTCCTTAAATAGCTTAAATGAAATCATTCCTTGGAAAATAAACAAAAATTAAGTATAAAAGTTGAAAAAAATCATGGTGAAAAGTAAAGTGACAGATTAAGGCAAAATTTGATTTAAAAACTTGATTATCATCTACCAAGTATATAATCAGAATCATCTACCAAGTATACAATCATTTAAATGCTGAAATTATTTTTGTCTTCTTAGACAGTTGTTTTGTATAATTTGAATAGTAAAAGCTTGAATGCTTACGAAGTCAAGACAAGCAATGAAAATGATTGAAGAGAGGGAATGCAAAGGAAAAATAGAGTGACTGGAATGTTACTGAAACAGAAAATTTTTCCTTTGTTGAGAAAATCCTGGACTACCGTAACTGTTATCACGCAGGAAAGCACAAAAATACTCACTTTCCTGTGAAATCCCCAGATTCTTAACTGATTTTTAAATTTCACACCATATAGAACAAACTAAATTATCTGTAACATCAAATTGCATATCTCAAACATAATGAAAAAGTAGAATTAGAAAGTGTAAGTATGAAACATAATTGTAAATTGTGAAGTGATTAAAATAATTGTAAATAAAATTATGAAACAAAATTTTAAAAAGGAAAATTAAAAACAAGTTAGTAGGTGAGAAACAAGTAGCTAGTGTCACCCTCTGGATCAAGAACCACAAGTCCTCTCAGGGCTGGAGAAGAACAGGACTGACAAGCACACGGAACATGCTATGGCTCAGGGTGAGAAATGCTTCATCAAGCAGAACTAATTTTAAAGATATCTGGCTTACTAGCTCAATTTTAAAGAGATGTAGTTGATAATTTAAAAATTGAAGTAGAAAAAGATATACTAGGAATGCTAGACTCAGAGAACTTGTAACTGATTGAAACAGTTATCAGAAAACATTCATTGTCTCCTCTATGTGGAATGACTGTGACATATTTTTCTGTTATTTCTTCTGCTCCTGATTCTCAAAAGGTACAGTAAAATCAACAAAATAGTTTATTCAAGTTTAGTAGTATGGGCAGCTGTTAATTCACGATTTCAATAGAATCCAGTGATTTTTAACATCTTGAATTTTTAAAAATTAATGCTTAAACATATTTTGATAGATGGATATAATTTTATGACAATGAAGCAGGTCTTTTAGTGAAAAGGAACAGGGTGAGGAGGGAAACCACTGATACTTATCTATAGTAACTTTTCTAAGTTTTCAAAACCAATAGAAAAAATATTTTTGAAATATAATTTGATATTGCACCTAAAATTTAATAGTTTTATATGTAGCTTTTCCACATATATACATAATTACCATTCACAATTGTATTTTCAGTCCCATTCATATGGCATGGAATTAAAAATTCTGAGGAACAAGAGCTGAGGACTGTCGATCTGTAACTCAGCAGTTTTTCAAACTGTGAAGCAACAAATTAATTTAGTCACTTATGATTAGAATTTTCCTTTGAATAGAATAGAAAACAAAAGAAGAGGGGGGCAGGAAAGATTACAGTGCAGCAAAGATGGTAAGAATTAGTGACATTTGCCAAACTTTTGCTTCCCTTTCACACACACATGCACATACACACAAATATACTGGGCAACAATGTAAATTAGATTTCTCACTGTAGACCTCAGTCAGAAAATTCTTTCCTACATTTGTAATATCCATATGCAAAAGATTTAAATTCATGATTTTTGCATTTGTAGAAATTGAGTTTAAGGAAGGAGAAACCCAGCACATAGTTGAAATCGAAGTAATCTTTGATGAGATAAGAGAGATGCGAGAGGCCTTCACTGTTCACCTAAAACCTGATGAAAATATGATAGCAGAGACACAGGTAAGTATTGAAGTTTACAAATTAGTGGCCAGATTTTATCAGAGCAAATGCATGTAAGAAACCGCCAGGCGACTTTGTGCAAACTTTACAAAAAACGGTGTTTGTAAATCCCCAGTCACCACTGAAATAAATTCTGTTCTGATTAGATTATGACCAAGACATTCTTCTCTTTTTTTGACCAGTTGTGCTTCTAGCCACTCAGAGCCTCTTGCCACTGAGCCCACATTAGCCCATCTCAGCACAGGGAAGACGTTAATTCAGCCTTACGACTTATTAAAACTTGTTTTCTGACCCAGAAAATAGTTTACCAGCTTTCAACACATATTTCTCCTCTCCTGATTAAACTGTGATGTCCAAAGGCTTATCCCCAAAATGCAGTAGTCCTAAAAATTTGTTTTTTATGTTCAATTAATTTGTATTATATTAGCAACCAGTTTTTTCTCAAGATAGACGTAATTGTCACAGAATTTTTGCCTTTACACTGAAAAGAATTCTTTAAAGTTTTTAACTTATCTTAGGAACAGGTCAATTTAATAATATCTGTACTAATTTATTGTATCATTTTTCTTATTTGAGATTATTATTTATTTTTATTACTACTTAAGAAAAAATATTTCCCTAGTTTGACCTCATCTTAATAATTTTTACTTCACACCACCAACACAGACGTACCTACTGTCATTGTAATCAGAAAGGAAAAACACAGAACTCAAGTGCGTTGTGGGCCACTGGTCCCCCTTTGAATTAGCTACCATGGACTCAGGTGCCTTCCCCTGGAACTGTGTGAAATAAGCAAGATGTCAGCATGACCTGTCACTCTGCAGCAACAAGTGTGACAGTTTTTATACACAAAGATTCCATGGGCATCATGAATACTGTCCTGTACCAAAGAAACACCAGAAGTCTAACATGTTACTAATCAGTGATGGCCATCTTTTTCTTTTAGGTGACCAAAGCCATTGTGTATATAGAAGAAATGAACAGTATGGCAGATGTCACCTTTCCTTCTGTTCCTCAAATCATGTCATTGCTGCTATATGATGACACTTCCAGAGCTAAGGAGGGAGCCAGACCTGTGTCTGGCTATCCCGTCATCTGCATCACAGTGAGTAGGAAATTAAAAAGATTGAGAGAAATTATGAGGCAGTGAGTTAAAATAATTGTAAGCTTTAATCATGAAGAAATACTGTCATAAAGAAATAAATGCTACAAGATTTAAGGTTTAAACTTTAAAAGAGAAAAGACAACATTGATTAAATAGACATCCACATTTCTCCTTCACCTAACAAAGATTTGTTGACTAATGTGTATATTGAGTGTGATAAGACACTCTTGCTACTAGAAAAATAAATAAGCATGAGCTAAATAAGGCTCTCCACAAATTTAAAAATAAGAAACAGAAAAACACAGGAGATTGTAGCTGAAAAAACAAAAAAGCAAGATGTGATCATTATTATAAGAATGTTACAACTTAACAGCTAGCGCTGAGACACCATGTATGACAGAATGCTTGGAAAGGTCAAGTGGAATTTTGATAGATTAACAATAAGGTAAAGGGAGAAGGAAGTCCAAAGACAGCGGACCAGTAGGTAGCAGGAGAGGGACCCTCTCTGAGAGAGACAGCTCAAATGCCAGAATAAAACACCCTGGAGAGACCCAAACAGAGAGAGATGGACTCTCACAATCCATGAAGAAACTAAAGTGCAAAAAACCGCCCAAGTATGAGGTCCTGAGGCTACCATAAGAGAAGCTAAGATCAGTGAGCACCGCGCCCTCCTTGAGCCACCTGAATTCCTGCCCGACCTGAACAAGCGATCCA
>PVJX010037260.1:0-17068 GCA_004027295.1 Dolichotis patagonum
AGTAAATAGAATAGTACAAGGTGTAGAAACTGCTTATCAATACCAATATCTATTCTGCTTTTGGTTTCCCAGCTTTTAGCTGAGCACATGCTGCCCAGACTGATCCTATTACCTAACCTTTCTGCACACAGAGTGTGATTATGGGATTACTGTCTGTTTGGAAGTATGCAAATGAAATGGATCCGCACAATGTCTGTGGCCTTTTCTTACAGCACAAGAAAGTTTCCTCACCTATTCATTTTTAGTGTTGTTTTAAAACATTAGACATCTCAGGGACATTTATCTTTTCTCTAGACTTTATTTGGAATCAGTCATTTCCTCAAAGAGTCTTGACATTTTCGTGTGTTTTGTGCTGATATAACAAAGCTTTCTGAAGCAGTGTAGTTTATAAATTGATTTTCTTAGCTCATTTCTGTTGAGCTTTAAGAGAATGGTTCAGGCATCTATTTGTCTCTGGTAAAGGTCTCGTGATGGGTGGTATAAAAATAGTTCAGTAGCAATAGTTATTGCTACTGAATTATTCATGTCCTGGTTTAGCCTCAGATGTGATGACTCATTGTTGTGGTGACTACTCCAACCTCATGAAATGTTACCCACTCCTGTGAGTTGCAACTTTCAATTCTCCTAGAGTGCAGAGCGTGTGAGCATGGGGAAAAGGACAAGAGTCAGAGTACAGAAACCTAAGTAAATCTGAATCCTCTTTCCTGATGGAAAGTACAACAAAGCATGAGGAGAGAGAGAAGGAGCAAGTGAAAGTCACAAGAGAGCTCCATGGGATCCAGCACATTTATTTCACATGATTCAGTATCATGTGAAACCTCTCTATCTAAGAGCTTATTGACATGATTTGTCTTGGACACCCAGTGATCTTGAGATTACTGCAGCTCTCTCTGTGACTTGACTTAGGAAGCCACTTTTCTTCATACTAGCCTTGCTCTGGCCTCACATGTGATCCATTTTCAGCTTCAGCTGCTCCCCGCAGTGAGCCAGACTTTATCCCTGAGGGTGGTGCTCTAACATCCTATTTGACTTCCAGTAGGTTCTAACTCTTAAGGTTTCATCACTTTATCACTGTTACTCTATGAAATCAGTTCCCAGAAAGTGAACCCTAAGAGTTCAAATCAGCTGGGGATTTAGTTCAGTGGCATAAGCTCCTGCTTTGCAAGTACGCAGTTGTGAATTCGATCCCTGCTACAAAAAAGAAAAAGAGTTCAAACCACACCAAAACATGGCAATCTGTAATGAGTTCAGGCAGCTGTGCAAACTGCTGGGCCACTGGACAGCATTTCCACTGTTGAGAAACAAATACTTGACACACATAAGCTAAAGGAGGAGAGGTGGAATTTGCTTTTATCCTCAGAGTTTGGGTGGATAGAAGGAAGAAATAGCATAGAAGAAGAGAATGGTAGAGCAAATTTGTTCTTTTCATGGCAACAAGGGAATGGAGCACAGAAGAACAGCAATAAGACATAATCCCCCCCACAGGCACAACCACAGCAACTCAACTCCAGGGAACCCCAATTCTTAACAGTACCCTCAACTATGAACATCCACTGAGGAATCTACTGAGTAGTACAGTCCTCTCTTCAGGAGACGATTAATCTCATTCAGTTGATGATTTGGATTAACTGGTACAGGAGTCATATGACCAGCAACTCCTACCTCAGGCTCTGGAGTGCTGGGATTAGAGGAGTGAACCAACATCCCTGGCATCTTTTCATTCTTGAATAGTCAAATTTCAAAAACCTACCCTGCCTCTTTTAGAAATTCACAAATAGAGGAATCAGGCATAATGGCCTTGTTTAAAAACCCAGAATACATTAGTCTCAGGCAGTAGGATCATGGAAAGTGCAAGACGAGTTGGAGTAGACACAAGTCCCTCTTTCAAAAATTTTAACTAAATAAATAAATGAAAAATAAAAAGGAAATTCAGAAGCAGCAAAATATCCTTTTCTTTAAGGAGAGAAAAGGCAGGTGATGTAAGGATTAACTGAATCTCTTAATGTGCGTAAAACATGAGTAGCTCAAGTAGATTTGAATAGGGTGGGAAGGCCCACCCTAGGGTGGATGCTCACCTAAGTGGTATAAAGGGAAGCCAAGAAGGAAGGGTCACATCTGTTTGAGAAGAACTCACACCATACTCAACATGGATCCAAGATTTCAGCTGGGTTCGTTGAGTCTCCAGTGTGCCAACAGCCTTTTGACTCTCCTGTGTATATCTCCATGTGCAGCAACTGTAAGTCAATCTACTAAATCTTTTTTTTAAGTATTTTTTTTGAAGGTAGTAGAAATACAACAGAACAAGACAGAACAAAACCAGTTGAGACAGTGCAGTGATTTTGGCACAGAATTTCACAGCAGGTTACCAGGAAACAGTAATAGGTACCATAGTATATCTCATTATCTCCACAATGATTGTCTAGTCAATTAAGTATAGCAAAATCAAACCAAAGACAGAACATTATAAAATCATTCAAAGGAGAATATTGAACAGAGTAAAGCAATTAATCATAATGAAACAACAGAAAACAACACTTGCTTTCAAAGAGAAGATAGAGGAGATGCCCCATATTTGCTATGTTGCATCCAGTCATCCGGCCAAGAGATGCTCAGAAGCTGTTCCCAGTTGCTAACCCACTAGGCTCAAGAGACATTACTGGGTCTCCTCCTGGCTCATGCCTCAGTAATGTGCTCACCAAGAGGGTGGGCCAATTGCTTGTTTGTGCAGGTTCTTGTGTTCCACCATGGCCATGGCCAGATATTTGGGGCCATTTTTGGTTCTCATCTTGGCTCACACTGGTGGAAGGCGCTTTCCATGATGGTAGGGGAATTGCTTCTTTGTGCAGGCTCCTGGGTTCCACCATGGCGATGGCCACATCTCTGGGGCCATTCTCTGGTTCTCCTCCTTACTCATGCAGGAGGAAGGGGCTTACCAGGAGGGAAGGTGATTTGCTTCTTTGTTCCACCATGGCCATGGCCAGATCTCTGTGACTCTTCTGTCTTTCTCCTCCTGGCTCAAGCTGGAGGAGGTGCTTACCAAGAGATTGGGCAAATGGTTCCTTTGTTCAGCCTCCTGTGTTCCACCATGGCCATGGTAGGTCTTTGGGGCCTTTATCTGATTCTCCTTCTGGCTGAAGCCCAGAGGAGGGCGCTTACCAAGATGGCAGGTGAATTGCATCCTTGTACATGCTCCTGGGTTCCACCATGGTCATGGCTGGATCTCTGGGGCTGTTTGCTGTTTCTCCTACTGGATCACACAGGAGGAAGTTGCTTAACAAAAGGGCGGGTGAATTACTTCCTTGTACAGGCTCCTGGGTTCCATCATGGCTGTGGTCAGATCTCTGGGGCCTTTCTCTTGCTCTCCTCCTGGCTCAAGCCCAGAGCAAAGGCCTTACCAAGAGGGTGGCCGAATTGCTTCATTTTGCAGGCTCCTGCATTCCACCATGGCGATGGCTGCATCTCTGTGGCCGTTCTCTGGTTCTCTTCCTGACTCTTGCTGGAGGAAGGTGCATACCAAGAGGGCTGGTAATTTGCTTCTTTGTGTAGGCTCCTGGTTTCCACCATGGCCATTGCCAGATCTCTGTGGTCCTTCTCTGGATTTCTTCCTTTCTCAAGCTGGAGGAAAGTGCTTACCAAGATGATGGGTGAATTGCTTCTTTGTTCAGGCTCCTGGGTTCTACCAGCGCAATGGTCTGATCTCTGAGGCTGTTCTCTGGTTCTCCTGCTGGCTCACGCTGGAGGAAGGCCCAAATCTTGTAGATTTCTTTACTAGCATTAAATCTGTTTATGAAGTGAGCACTACCTGACACAGCTAGGGATATTTCAGATAGTGTACTTTGGGCTTTAATAAATAGAAATCCAGATTTAAATTGTATTAGCAGAAACAAACAATCAGTGATCCCTTGGAGAAGCAGCACTATTTTACTATTTCATTTTCATGTCATTTCTATTAGAAAATAATAATCATATCTCTTAGACATCTTCAGGGGCATTAAGACAGTGCATGAGCCTCCAGATGGGCCTGTTGTCATTAAGGACAGTTTTCTGTCACTTACTTATCCTGAGCATTTCTCTCTGGGCATGGACAAGCTTGTGTTTCCTTAGGTACACTTTTGTTTAGTTGCTGGTCATCCCTCATATGACAGACCTATTTCAGCCAGGCTGAGGGCTCAAATTAGGAACTCCTCTCGGAGGCCTGATGTACATAGTGTTTAGGAGAATAAGGAACCCAGTTCCCTTCCTCAGTGACTTTAGTTGCTTCCAGGAGCCCTATCTGTTGTCAGAAGCAACAGTAGCAACAAAAGGGGCTGCAGTGGGGAAGTTACCTATCTTGGCCTGCTTGTACTCATGTAGGAAAGGAGGATGGTGATTTGATAACCCAGAATATTGAAAAGAATTCTATGAGTCTATTGGGATACAAGGAGGAACAAAGGAGAGCAAGTGGGAAGGATAGATATCTGCTGGCAAATTTAAAACCTCCTGTGGCCAGAGAAGGGATAGAGAGGTAGTCACATTTTCTGTCTCATCCTCAGCAAGGGTTTTACCGCACCATACTTCAAACTCTATGTGCAGAGGTATGTAGTGCCACAGACTGAAAATGGAGGTCCAAAAAGCTGTTAAATTAGGGCCATATCATAACAACCTCCATACATTTTCAGAGAGGAAACATTTCTTTGAAACACACTCCAGTTATCCGTGTCACAGCATTAGAATGTTTTGGAATGTTAACAGAAACGAGAAGTATTATTAGAAAAACAAGTATCCAAGCAAGCATGCTTGTGTACACTTCCAATCCCAGAGTTCTTGGGGAATTAATTATGAGACTTTGAAAGATCCAACCCATCTTTGGAAGTCTAGTGAATAAATTAGACCAAATCTTCTCCCCCAAATTAATAAATGGATGAGAGATGTAAATAAGTGGGAAGCCTCTAGTTTCAATCTGCAGTAGCAACAACAAAACAAAATCCACTGGGTCATAAATATCATTAAGAAAGTAGATATTTTCAATAAAATATTTTGCTGCTTGTGGGACTGAATCTTGCTATGGAGTTTCAGCTTTCCTCAAATGCTTAGCAATTCTCCTTCCTCAGCCTCCTGAGTGGTACAATTACAGGGATATATCATGAGAAAAAGCAAAAAAGGAAACTTCTTGGGTGAGCTATTTCTTCCAGGAATCAACAAACAACTGAGTAGTGACTGATACACTGGCAATTTGGTAAATGTAATTCTAATTCACTTTTTTTAATCTGCAGATTAGACTCTCTACTTCATGACTGCCATACCTCCTTACTCATCTTGGATCTGCTGACTGGAGTGACCTTTTTAAATCTGGTGCAGGAAGAAATCTTTTTCCTGTGACTTGGGAAAGCTTATTTCACTTTCATACTGCTGATATCAGGGGTTCAAGAAATGTCAAGTGGGCCAGTAGCTGAGAACCAGTACACCACGGAGATCAAAGTAGTGAAAATCTCCTACCTTTGGACCATCAGTAACTTTAGCTTTTGCATAAAGAGAACAGGTAATGCCATTGAAAGTTCAAGCTTTTCATCTGTAACAAATGATAAACTGAAACGGTGCTTATTAGTATATCCAAAAGGAGTCAATGAAGAAAGCAAAGATTACCTGTCCCTGTACCTGGCACTCATCAGCTGCCCTATGAGGGAAGCTTGGGCGAAATTCACATTTTACATTGTGAATGATAAAGGACAGAAAACAAAAGGTCTATTGAGTCAAGAAATTCGTACTTTTGAACCAGGCTCAGACTGGGGATTCAGAAAATTCATCTTAGGAGATTTTCTTTTACATGCAAATAATGGGCTTCTGCCAGAGGACAAGCTGACACTCTTGTGTGAGATGACAGTAGTACAAGACTCCACCAACACTTCTCGCCTGAATAAAATGAATATGGAGGTTCCTGAGTGCTGGTTGGCAGATGACCTCACAGTGCTGTGGAAGAATTCCCTGTTGGCAGACTGTTGCTTGAGTGTGTCTGGCCAGGAATTCCAGTCTCACAATGCCATCTTAGTGGCTCGCTCTCCAGTTTTCGGGGTGATGTTTCAACACAAAATGCCGGAAAGCAAAAACAATCGAGTTGAAATCACTGATATGGAGCCTGAAGTTTTCAAGGAAATGATGTTTTTCATCTACACTGGAAAGGCACCAAAACTCAGCAGAATGGCATCCAATCTTCTGGCAGCCTCAGACAGGTATGGCCTGGAGCACCTGTAGCTCATGTGTGAGAACCACCTCTGCAGCAACCTCTCTGTGGAGAACGCGATGGAAATCCTCATCTTGGCTGATCTCTACAGTGCACATCAACTGAAAATTTGGACAGTGCATTTCATCAACTATCATGTTTCTGACATCCTGGAGACTCCTGAGTGGAAGGCCATGGTGGTGTCACACCCTCACTTGGTGGCTGAAGCCTACCAGTCTCTGTCTGCCATGCAGTGTGCTTTCTTGGGGCCCCCATACAAGCGTATAAGGCTGTGCGAAGATCCTACCTGACCATTTATCTTCCCAAAACAGTGGTCACAATTGTTGCCACTGAACCTCTGTTAGGTAGGCGTGTCCATAGAGCTTTCAGTCTTCTTTGAGGAAACATTGAATCATTCCTCTCTAGGGATAGATGGGAGCCTTTTTCAATTTTAAACAAAAAGAGATAGGTCTTTTAAAATTTGAGAGAAGAGTAACTTTTTCCAAGTTCTAAGTATGTGACTAAAATGCAATAAGAAACCTGGCTTGTATAATGTTGTCCTTCCTAATGGTTGCAATGTTGATCCCAAATGAAGCCAAATTCTTCAGCAAGGAGAAGGACAAACTCATGGAGTGGAGCTCCCTTAGAAGCAGAGATCATGACCTCACTCCATGAATATAGAACTCCAAGCCTTCTTCCCTATCACCCAGTTCTGGGACCCTCATTCCTCAGATTGGATTTATATCTCCCCCTCCCTTGACACTGTAAATAAAATACAATCTTTCTTTGCACAGTTGTTTGATTCTTCTTCCTTTTTGTACATCTGACAGTCAAAAGTGTGGAAAATTTGAGTGTTTCATGGTGATTCAAGGCCCACTCATGTACAGGATACACAAGATTTATATTGGCACTAAGCAGTTGATGGTATGAGAGAAGAAAATACCTAAGCCTTGGGCATTTTCACCAAAAGAATTGCCTGTGATGCTTCTCTTTGCATCTTCACCATGACTGAGGGACACTGGCACGCATTCTAACCACTAATCTGTAAATCCCAGCAGTGATTGTGCAAGAAATTGCCTGCCTCTGAAGGAACAGACTAATCAAAAGGCTCCTGGAATAAAGGGAAGGAAAAGTCCTCAGCTTCAAGAAAATGGAAAAGAAAAAGAAAAAATCTGCAGAGTTAATTTGTGTATTCCACAAGAATCAATGTTCAGGGGAGAAAATTTTACTGTTTCCAACTATTCCAATACAAGGGTGTCAGTAATAATGACTCCTTACTGTACAACATTCAATAGAGTCCCCACATTATTAGCAATTACTACTTGTAAGGATAGAATTTTTTCATCACTTTTTTCATCACTTGAAATTGAGGTATGATGGAAAAAAGAGGAATTAAGTTATTGTATCTGTTAGGTGAGTTTTCTGCCAAATTTATGTTTAACAAAAATCACTCTTATTGTTTGTTTGGAACCACTTTGAATTTTTCAAAGCTCAGGGGCATGTAAGGACATGAGAGAGTAGGACCCCACTCGTGTTGCTCAGGTCCATAGTGAGAATAGTTGTGTATCCATGACTCAGCATATGAACTTTAATGGCACTCTAAGAGAACGTAAGTGTGAGATAATAACCTGTATAAATACTAAAAATGAAGGGGGCTCTCCCTCTGGCTCTTTTGCTCTACACTTTCCCATGCTTCATGCTGTTGTTGATTATATACACATGTGTGTTCTTAAACCTTGCAACCTCACTCACACAAATCTCTCTCTGGTTCCACAAGCAGGATAACTGAAAGGAATACTGAAAAATATCACTCTGTATTCTTTTTACTTTACATGAACTCTGGTTCTTAATTATAGTGGGAAACGTTTTTGACATTGTCCCAATTTTTTTCATTCTCCTTTTTCCTTTTCTTTAAAACAAGAAAACACAAAAGAAAACCATAAAGAAGGAAAACACAAGTTTTATCATTAAATGTTTTGAGAAACATATCGCAGCCAAGATTCTTCAGCTGTCTGTGCCTACGAAACTGCCTGTGTAAAAGCCAGCCTAGTTTCTGCTCACTAGCCCCTCTTCCTAAATGTAGAACATCCAAATGTTAATTGTTTTCTTTTTGGAAATGTAAATAATTGTTTTGTAAAAAAATCTGCATAGTAAACATTACAGTGTTCTATACCTAACTCAAATTAACTAACAAAGAAAATAATGGACAAATTGAAAATTCCTGCTGGTGAAAGACAGCCAGCAGATTAGAGCCTAAGATTATGCAGGACCAGTGCAAGACTTCCCAGATTGTAGAGTACAATGAAGTGTCACAGTGATTTAGTTTCAAATGCTTTTGTAGAGACTGCAGTTAAACCTAAAGCACAAATTCAAAGCAATAATTTTAATTGCAAATGTATAAGGAAACCAGACAAGGACTGCAGTTTAGGTGGCTGGAGGTGGCTCACTGTGATTTGGGGTCTAGATTGGCTTTCTGACAAGAGACTGAGCTCAGCTCTTAAGGATTAGCAGTTAGCCTGGGTAGAGCTGGTCAATTCCTTAGGCTCTTGTCATTGTTCTGGAATCTTTATGAGTAAAGTGTGGTCTGATCACCAGAAAAGAATTGTCTCTATGTGTAGTGAGTCCAGTCATATAAAATTCTGTATTTTAAATGTTAAAAGTAAAAGATAATATTTAAGATACCACCTGTTTGATTGCTCATGCATAAAAAAATTTATGGCAGAAAATACACAGGTATTTCTCATCAACTTATAGTCCTTTTAAGGAAACAAGCCACTAACTGCCCTTGGCAAGCCTATCATATCTGTGTCATCCAAAGATGTATGGCTACCATCCTTGAGCTACAAGTGAAGGTATGCTGTTACATATGTCAACGTTTCAATGACTAAAACAAAAGAAATAAACAAACAAATTTCCCTGCGTGCCCAGGTGTTGTTAGTGGTAGAAGTACAGTTAGACACAGTGAAACTGACAGACCCATTCTGTTTCCTTCATTCAACTATGACCACAAATGTCCTGATTATCTATGTTTGAGTTAACTGAAACAGAGAATCATTGAAACTGATGAAAGATGGTGTGGGCCACAGAGGAATTAGAAGTGTCTCACCAAAATGGGAGGCACCTGGAACAAAAGGCATCTGGCCACCAGAGCAGGCAGCTGGATTAGAGCTGTCTGCTCACTATGGAAGGCACCTGAGTTTGATTCATTATGTGCGTGAAGCCTGAAACATTGAAGGTTCCTGATTCATTTTCTCCTCCTATTCACTGTTTATATTCTGGCAATTCCAGCTTCTATCATCCTATGGCCACAATTGACACTGTAATATCACATTTATGAAGTGTATGCTATGTAATTCTTTTTATATTTATTTCTATTTTACCATAGAAACCTAGTCTATTTTGACCCAATTAACTGTAATGGCAGCACCAGCGATGGAGTAGTCAGAAACAGCAGTTTCCCACCATTCATCTGTCATTCCAGAATCCTTGTTTACCAAGCATTTCTGCAGAAATGCATTACATGGAAAGCTGTTCAAGCTTTCTTACAAGACTGACATGTACTTCCATGGGAGGAGGAGCCTCCCCAGTGTACCAAATGAAGTCATTTATTCAATTTTCTGGATAGGGTAAAATTTCCTCCACCTTTTAAATGAAATATGGAGGTAAGGTGCTAGAATTTTATTAGCTTAACCACACTCCGGTGTGTATTAGTTACTGTGAGGGCAGTGGCCAATTTTCAAAAGGAGTTGTACAGGAGAAAACTTATTTAACCTTATTCAGGACTATTTGTATTGTAATATTTAGAATAAGAAAGTATTTTTGGAGATTGGAAATATCAACATTTAGAGAACGGAAGTACAACTAGCTGATCAAACTTTAAAGAGTATTCAGAACATAAACGTATCTAACAGAGGGCAGAAAATATGTAATCAGGGCATTGTACTGATATGGAACTTAAAGGTTATGTTAGTTTTGGATATTAAAACTATGAAAAAATAGGACCGGTGATTTAGCTCAGTGGTGTACATGCTTACCTGGCAAGGGTGAGGTTGTGAGTATGATCCCAGGTTTATACACACAAATATATCAGGTCTGTCCAAAGAAATAAATCTGTCATATTGTTGATACCAACATTAATATAGAAGAGCACATAGAGTATGCTGAGAACACTATCAGAGATTAAAACACTCATGGTTGTCACTGTGTGTGAGCCTGTGTCATGGATTGAGTCTGGAGGCCCACAGAAGCTCCTGCAATCATGGAGGTAGGCTTGTAGAGTTCATGAATGACTGGTGGTCCAATGCTGGGGTTCTAAGTGTGAGTGCTACACCCAAGTGAGTGTGGCCAACTTAAAATATAAGGAACAGAAAGAATCTTCTCTCTGTGATCCTCTCCTTTTACTATTGTTGCTTGTACTGTTTTCTGCTGCTGAGATCTGATGCCATCTACCATATGTCACTCTGACTTGCAGACTGCTGATTTTAGACTGAAAACTCCAAAGACAGTAAGCTAAATAAATTTTTCCATCCTTAATTGAGAAGGTCAGGTATTTTGTGTCAGCAATGAGAGAAAAGTAAACAACAGAGAATTTGTTATCAGAGAACTGGGGTCTTTGTTGTGACTGCTCCTGACCATGTGGTTCAACATTCTTTGGGAATGGCTTGTGGGAAGAGTTTGGAAAGGTTTAGAAATGTCCTCTGAAGGAGTAAAGCTGGATCATCTTATACTATTTACGGTAGGAGATTCTGCTCAGAACACAGAAGACTGTAATATGGATAGAAATCCTGACATTAAAGATCATGTTCAGGAGCTTTGGCCAACAGAATTGAGTGTTCATAGGGCTCAGACTACTCATTTCCTTCTGCTCTTAGTTGGGATTTTGAATTTCCAAAGCTTGTGCAGTTTTCTCCTTTTGTTATTCTCATATTTGCCTTGGGAGGAGGTTTAGAGTGCAAAGTCACTGTCTTCCAGGTGGCACTATCATCAAGGATGCAATGGATGAGGCCCTGAGTCCTAACTAACTTCCGGAGAGCACATTTGTGATATACTGGAAGTTTTTATTACATTTTTTTCATTTGTTCATTTTTTTTTGTACTACATTTCTTTTTCAGGCATATTGTTCACATTCAACATAGAGAATTTGCACCTGTGCATAAGATATCATAATTATGTGTTATGCCCAGGTTCCTCTTGCTTCCCTTCATTCACTCTTCCCCTCTAAATTTTCAGTAGTTTCCACTATATAATTCAGTTGTCACTTCATTTCCCTTCATCCTTGTCTTCTTTCCTTTCCTTTCTCATTTCAAAGAATTCTTACTTCTAAACATTTATTCCCCATTCCATTCCTTATTTACACTTTCCATGCCTCCAACAAGAGAAACAGTAAGATATTTAATCTCTTGCATCCAAATTCTGTCATTTATATTTATTTATATTTAAGGAGAGATAGAAAGAAGAAAAGAAGAAAAGAAAAGAAAATAGAAAAAATTATATTATATTATGATACGGGTGTGGAGGTATCAGAAAAAATTAGAATAATACAGGATTCCAAAAAAAATTAACATTAAGAAATCACTAGTTGATATATTACATATTGTACTATTAGAAATACTTGTTCAAATCATAAAATCAAAGCATAAAATGTGGATAGAGAATCAAGCATCGACAGTGAAACAATTTGTTTAATGTTCAAACAAAAATTTAGTAATGTGGCCATCTATCTACACACTTATATATGCAGTTATATCCTTTAGAGCCCTTTCCTTTCCTTTCATTATTATAGTATCTATTATTCATGCTGGATCTCATTACTTTTTCAGTTTTTATTTTCTTTTACACTACAGAGACAATGTGATATATACTAATGTCTTATTTACTTCATTTATAAGGATAGTATCAATTTGCCTCCACCGAAGGCCTCAAGATCACCTATTTTATAGTTAAGTAGTATTCCATTGTATGAAGATACCACATGTTTTTCATGCACTCTGTGGCTGATGGGAATTTTTGTTGTTTGCAAGATTTAGCTATTAAAATTGTACTGCTATAACCATGGGTGCACATATATCACTGTGCCACTGGCAGAGTAGTATTCTGTGGTATAAACCTACTTTGCATTTTCTTTATTGATTGCTTATTTCTTCACTTTCTTCCATATGAGAGCCGTTCAATGACTCCTAATTGTTCAACCACATTAAAATTTGAGACGTCTCTATTACTTTTCCACTTGATAATCATTGTACCTGGCTTGATGCCACAAACCTGTAATTCTGACTACTGAGGCTGGAAGAGCCTACGTTTGAAGGCCAGCCTTGATAGCTTAGCAAGAATTGATCATAAATAGTAAATTAAATTTAAAAAAACTAGGTTCAGTGCTTTCTAATCTCAATCTCCAGTAACATAAACAAAACAAAACAACATGAGAAATAATGAAAGAAAAATAAGGAATTAAGAAGATTGAGAATTCAGTGGAAGCTCTCTTTGATAATGTGCTCATTTATCTTATGGGCTGTAAAATCATGGAATGTTTAAATGATAACCTGTGTGATAGGATTAGAATTTCTTGTCTAAATTCCAGTTTATTTATAGTATATACACTAATACAATACAGATATATAATCATTTACCCTTTGATAAAGGATTCTGATTAAGAATTCCAAGAACATTGCTTTAGAGCAACCTTAGTCTTAGACTAATTTGAAGACAGCTACTTATATTTCACTCCTAATCTTTAAAACTTGAATGATGATAAAAGATAATGATGGAGTGGGATCATGAAAATAATATTTAACATTTATAAAGCACTTGAAAAAGTGTAGAAACTCTTGTTATCCATATAAAAATATTCTGAAGTATAGCTTATAGTGGCAGCTGTGTTGCAAAATTCAATATAATAGAGAGACCAATGAGAAAAGAATAGAAATTTATTAGGTGAACACTTGACTCATCTGACTCATGTCCATGATGTCTGAGTGCTGAACAAAAGAAAGGCTCTTGTGTTTATATATATATTTAGCTGTGTGCCACAAAACTAGCAGTGAGTGTAGAGCTGATAGAAAGGCACTTATTTATTGAATAACAGTTATAAAAACTTAGTCTTCCAGAAAGACAAATCCTAGAATGTCACAGAGCACTGTTTACAGTAATACAGTTGTTAACCTTGTCAGCATCAGTGCAACACTCAGCTTGGAAGGAAAGAATATTCCTGAGAAGCCATAGCATTACAAAACTCTGCCTACAGGTGTATGATTGTTAATCTTCATAGAGAAGGAGTCAGCAGCTCAGACGGTGGCATGGTAGCTGAGGGAAACTGTTGTGGCTCCAGTAGAGCAGAAAAACTTTTTAATTTATATCCCACTTTAGCTTTACTATGAGTGTAATGGAAAGTAAGGGCACCAGAATGAAAAGAGCATGGACTGTATAAGTTAAACCCTCCCTCTGCAACAATCTGAGATCTTGCAGTCATACTGCCTAGGCAATTTGTTTATTTTATGGTCCATTCCAATATTTACATACCTTCTGTGTATCTGGATTAGTCCAGGGTCTTCATAAGCATAAACTTATTGAGACAATCACAAAGAAATTGGGTCTGGGCACTATTTCAAAATCAAGTACCTAGCACGATAATGATGGTAGATCAGTAGTGTTATGTTTTGTGGCTTTCTGTTCTCCCAAAGCATCATGTAATCATGGGGCTGAACTTACTAAGTTTTGTGATTAATTCATGGTCCAATGCTGGATTATGGGAGTCAGTGCAACACTCACCATGGGGTAGGTTACTTGCAAGTCATATAATGGAGGGAAAGAGGCTGACTCTCTTACTCTACCCTTTTTCTCTTGTTGCTCTTTCTGTATGCTACTACCATGGACTGTTTCCATATACATTGTGCTTCTCTGCCTTGAATTCAGCCAAGTTTAGACTAAAA
The DNA here is from genome assembly GCA_004027295.1 of Dolichotis patagonum. Taxonomy (NCBI): domain Eukaryota; kingdom Metazoa; phylum Chordata; class Mammalia; order Rodentia; family Caviidae; genus Dolichotis; species Dolichotis patagonum. Next base: position 14,122 of record PVJX010037260.1, read on the forward strand.
GCTGCTAAAACTGTGAGCTAAATAAACCTTTCCTTCCTTCATTTTGGGTGTCAAGCATTTAGTGTCAGTAATGTGAGATATGTAACCAATATTTACAGTCATCCCAGTCACTTTAATTTAGCCACAAGCAGCAATTCCTACCTTTTCAACTCAAATTTTGGCATGTCACAGGTTGGAACTTCCATCTCTCAGGGGGTAGAAAAGTCTTCTCTCCATCTCCTTGGCAAATGGCATTTAACAGAAGCCAAATATGTGAGGCAGCACATGGAAGGTTTTCAATAAATCTATCCAGTTTCTGAACTTTGCATCTCCTGTGATCTGGGGCAAGTTATATGTCATGATGAAGGGGTGTATTTTAAATGATTAAAATAACTTAAAAATGCCACAGAGGGCATTAGAGCCCTATTTACCTATGGTTTCATAGAAATCCTTGGACAGCACATTATGCTCCTAAATGATTGGAAAGGAATAGCTAAATCATATCCTACATTATGTGGGAGGCTCCTTGTGGGTAAGGAATAGTGTGGACCTGATTTGTGGTTTGCTGATATTTGTTGACAAAATAGTCATATACTGTGGGGAAACTGAGCAACCAGCCTGCCACCCTGGTAAGTGGCTGTAGTCTGGCAAGCCGTGGACACCCCAGGGCGAGCATAAGCAACATCTCCTGAGATCCATGTTGGAAGTTAAGGCACTGGGAAAATGAGCAAACAGCCATCCTGGTAAGCAGCTGTGAGTCTACAGGCATGCAGGCTGAGATTCAAACATCACATCCCCACCCCCATTAGCAAGTGGGAGCCAGAGATTTGAGCATCTCTTGGGAGGTTGACCATATGTAACATAGCAAATAAGGGGGATTTCCTTATACCATGTCTTTGAAGGCAAGTATTTTTATTATTGTTTTGCTTTGCCCTGATTAAGGGTATTTCTCTATTCAATATTCTTTTTTGATAAGTTCTATAATATTCACTATTTCCTTTGACTTTGCTATACCTGATTGAAAGAACAACTATTGTGAAGACAACGAGATATACAATGGTACCTATTACAGTTATCTGGGTAACCAGCTATCAAGTTCTGTACCAGTTTCACTGCACTGTCTTAATTGGCTTTATTCCACCCTGTTGTGTTGTATTTTGCTACCTTCAAATTAATAAAAAATTGAAAAAAATTTCAAATAACCAGCACAACAACTACTAATATGTGAAACTTCTAAAAATTGAATAGCTGTCTTTCACAAGCTGATGATAGTTTGGCTCCGACATATCACTGTCTCACTATGGCTTCGAAAGAAGTCTTGGGAGCTGGTAGTGTAAAGTCTCAAACTCCATTGATTTTCAAAATTGTTTATTTCAGGAGTACTTGTTTCAAACCCACAATCAATGTAACTACATTTATTTAGGTATGTTTGATTTTTTCTATTAATTTTAGTTTTCACTACACTGACACTACAGAGTTTGCTAAATTTATTTTAGTTTTCACTACACTGACACTACACAGTTTACTAAATCACTTGAGTTCCTTCATTTCCAAAAACAAAACAAAACTGTAACTTTACATACTTAGGAAAAACTATTTTAAAAAGAGCTTAGAGAAAGGCTTCAAAAAAACTCAGCAAAAATCTGTCCAGACATCTAAAAAATCTTATATGGTTATTTAACAGTCCAGAAACTGCCATTTTCTCCTCCTCTCACCACTGCTCACAGGCCCCCATGCAGGGAAGGAAACCACAGATCACCACTGAGACTGGAGAATGGCCCTGACAAAGAAGGTAAATAAAAGAGTGTTAGTTGTTTCAGCTGCAAGGACAAAATATTATGGTTCTAACGTAGTGTATCTTTGACAGACATATGACTTCTTTTTCAGGACTGTTAAATCTGTGTTCAAATGCTCAAGTGGGAAAGTTATAAAAATAAGCATACCTATGTACCTTATTTGGATTTAAAAATATGTCTGGTTGCGACATTGCAAATGGTGAATTGGAATGGGTGAAATACTCCTGTCGACTGGAAGTTTAAAACCTTAGCTTAGTGACTCAGTGGAGGAGACAGGATCCTCATTGTTGCAAACCACTTTACACTATGCAGGAGCAGGCCCAGATATGGTGTGCATGCTCTATGCACCCTAGAGATGTAGTCTTCTTACACTGTAAAAAAGAGACATACACTTGTCCTCCTTTGTTTCTCCTAGCTTTGCTTTCTTTCACTGGAAAGAAGTGCTACTGCTCAGATGCTGTTAAACAGGTTTGTGGTTCCATTTCTTTGAAATACTTCTGCCTTCATTTAACCCAATAATAGGTATGGAAAGTTGTTAAACCATATTCCTAATACATAATACAGGCTAAAAATTGTTAAAAGTTTTCAAAAGTTAATTACAAAACCAAAAGAAAGGAGAATTTTACCCACAAATTTTGCACCTCAGAATACATTCCACTTGGCAGCATACATCCTAAAATTTTTAAAATTCTCATAAACTTGTAACTCTCACAGCAGGAAGACAATGAAATCAGGTAAAGAATAAAAAGAGTGCTTCAGAGATATCTTAATACCTGATAAGTTAAGTACCAAGTCCATTGCTAATTTTGGGTTTAGGTGTGCTTGTGTTTTTCCAGGAAATCCTGAACAGTCTGTTTGAATGGCAGAGAATGCTGCCTGATTGTATTATGGACTGAAATCCAGAAAGAGGGAGAGACAGGGCTGATTCAACCTTTTACAAGTGAATATTCAGGCATATGATGGTCATACTTCAGAGATATTTATAAAACTGATAGACTGCTAGAACATACCTGGAACCAATTGAAGGATTTGATCCAGGATGCCCAAGGACTATAACAAAAACCACAGGTTAAATAGATGATAACAATATATAGAGATACCCAAATTTAAAGTTAAATAAAAGGCAAGGACAAAAAAATTACTATGGTTCTTAAGATATAATACAAAAATAT
>PVJX010037261.1:0-17061 GCA_004027295.1 Dolichotis patagonum
GATCCCTGGTACCTAATAATAGTAACCATGGTAGCTGAAGATCTGAGATTAAGTCAGGGCCCTGGCAGACAGAAAGCACAGGGAATGGTGCCTAGTGGGGGATTCTGCTGCACAGCAGTCTTGTCACCATGCTGATCATTCAGTTTCTACCTACTCTGGGTCTTGAAGGTCACATGAGCCAACACTTCATGTCGATGAGGTGCCTGGAAAGTTCTCCTTGCACAGGGTATATTCAGGAGCATAGCTTCAGGGCCTCGGAATGTCACGGTACAGGCACTCTTTTTCCCACAGTAAAAAGAGTAGGGTCACCCACTGAGTCAGTTCTTGACAGCAGCAGAAGATGGGACACAGCAGAATGTAAACACTCTGTTAGCAGGCTGCAGAGCGGAGAGCTGAAAGGGAAGCAGTGGACCTGCTGTGTGTTTTTCAGCCACCCAAGAAAAGCCTCATTTATATTTCTTTCCGGTGTTAATACAGGTTAACCAAATTTGCTGGCTTCTTAAAAGCCTAGATTACTATTACTTTTACCCTCATTTTTCTTTTGTTATTGTTAGTATGATTAGCTTTATTATTGGAATCAGATGGGAATAACAAAAATAACCTAACTGTTAAAAGTCCTCAAGCTGTATTTGACTACAGTTATGAAGTTGGTTCCTACTCAGTAACTTAGGAAATTAAAAACACTAAATCTAGGATTTTCTCTACTGGGACCTAATCCAGTCCAATTTAGAAGTTGAGGATTTATAAAGGCTTTTCTGAAAGAAATGGGAAAATGCCAGCTACAATTTCTTGCTAGACTTGAACTGAATCTATTAACCTTGCCCGGAGAATATAATGTTACAGTTATCTCATTTACAATGTTATTGTATATGATTTATGCCCACAGTATCAAGCCTCAAACTAGGTTTTGTAGTTTTAAGTTAAATTTACATGTCTGTAATACAAATGATTTTTTCTCGTCCAGATAAAAAGATATTAAAAAGTGATTTATAATACTTCAGCTGGTAGAAACATACACTATGACTTAGTCTACCGAGGGAAAATATTAGACAGCTATTATGAATATGTACATTCACACTGCTTCCCATCTTTTAATGCATGCCTGGTTATAAGTCACTAGACATTCTTGGAATTATATTATATTTAGAATACAATGGAACACAAATCTATGTGAAAATCAGATTTAATAGACCAACCAAAAGGACAGGGGAAAAAATGTATCCTCTGTGTCATTCAGCTAAGTTCATGACTGCTAAAACTCACTTGTATGTTACCATTTTTGCATCCTTTATCTAACATAATGCAATAGAAGGGTTTTCAGTGTGTAGTACAGAAGCTGCGTTGACATTGTCACCTTTTGTAAAACCCAAGAGAATTTGCTCTGCTATTAATGGTAAAAGTTTGAGATTTCATTGGGGGAGGATACTTCATTTTATTGGAAATAGTTATTATGCCACTTTAAAGATAACACATTCTACAACTTAAATTCAGTACAAGACAGAGATCAAGGATTAATAGCACTTTTACCAGCAAATGAACAACATCTAGTATCCTAAATGTAAATTAATACAAAAAATTCTTTGTGACCTCTGTGTAGGTCATACAGCATAGAAAATATATTTAAATCATATAATATCAAATACATTTCATAACATGAGTACAATTTAATAAAATATCTACTCCTCAAGCTTTGCTCATTGGTAATAAGCACACGGTTATTACTGCATGGTTACATATATACGCACCTATATTATATATTCAGCTAAAATTGAATCACAGAAAGATTCTAAATAATTTGCTTTTCTTAACATTTTAGAGATTTAACAAGTCAATTATAGTTGTATTTATAATGTTTCTGTGCACCAGTTAAATTCTATTGAGTTTCTAATGCAAGAGAGTTTAAAAGTCTTGACAAGATAGGGATTTAGTTTTCTAGTAAACCTACAGTCTGAGACAGGCATAACACTTTTATGCATCATTGGAAAATTTGGTGACTTCTGTCTTTCTGTTCTGTAATCTTGGGCACAGCACTGTCATTCCCAGAATCACAGTCACAGCTGTCATCCTCAGTGTCATCTCTCAGTCATCTCATTTTCATAGACAGCTGCTGAAGTTCTAGGTGTCACACCTACATTTCATTTGGGAAAAAGCACTAAGGACATGAGTTCAGAATGTTCTGATTTGGCCCACTGGAGGAATTTTCAGTGAAACCACATCAATATTTCTGCTTATGTCTTACCGATGCCTAAAGAAATGTTAGAAACGGGTTATCTACTAGACTAGTGCTACAGGCAGTACTCTATAGAGGACCTAAACCATTATGTGTTCAATTAGTTTGTTGACTGTCCTACACAAATTTATGAAAAATTACGTATGTGTCTATGGAGACATACAGATAACGCTACATATATATTTATAAATATCCTTTTCATAATGTTAACTTTATCTTATTGCTTTTAATGAATTATGCCTTATATGAATATTATGCCTTATATGAATATTTTATTGCAATTTTCCTTGTGTCTTCATGCAAGTTGGTCTTTTTTATTTTTAATAAGTGCACTGGTACACTTTAGATACACATTCATCACAGGAAACTTGTACCTGTCCATGGTATGTCTTAGTTCCTCTTTCTTTGCTCCCGTTCCCCTCCCCTCCTCTCAATCTTTTCTCCTCCTTATTTACAAAGCTTTATTTCCATTTTATCTTTTTGCTCACTTTTCTCTTTCATTCCTCTCTTTCCTTTATTCCCCTTTACTTTTAAGTATTTTGCTCCTATTTCACAATATCTATTAAATATTGAGGTTCTTATTTATGTTTTCAGTTTCTCACACCAGAGAAGTAATGTGATATTCACAAGTTTATCTGATTTATTCCACGTAAGAGTATGGTGTCAAGATGTATTCATGTACCTAGAATTGTCTCAAGCTTATCATTCTTTATGGCTGAGTAGCACTCTATTGTATAAAAAATATATCTCTTCTAATCCATTCCTAGGTGGATGGGCATTTGAGTTGTTTTGCTACTGTACATTGTGCTGCTATAAACATGGGTGTGCATATATAACTGTGGTATGATGTTTTTAATTCTTCGGAGAAGGCGTCCAGAAGGAAAATGACTAGGTCAAGTGGAACCTCTACTCCTAGCTTTTTGAGGAATCTCCACACTTATTTCCACAGTGGTTACACCAGTCTACACTCCCAGCAACAGTGGAAAAGGGTTCCTTTTTCCTCACAGCCTCACTAGCATTTGTTATTGGTTGAGGATAGTCACTCTTTCTGGAATGAGATGGAATCTCAGTACTGTGTTAGCTCAACTCTCTTGAATGATAACTGATGTTCACCATTTTTTCATGTATTTGTTTGCATTTGTACTTCTTCTGAGAAGTTTCTATTCATTTCAGATGCCAATTTATTTTAGCCTTTCTATTCATCAGTTCAAGTGAGTTTCATATATACAACATTAGATTTTCTTTTTAACTCAATCTGCTGTTTGTCTTTTAATGAGAAAATGTGGTATGATTATGTTTACTACAATACTATAATATATTTTGTTGTTGTTTTTACTTATTTTATTGTATTTTGTCTCCTTTTTCTTTTTCCTAATTTTGTTGGTATTGTCATATGGTTATTTTTGTATTTTCCTCTTATTAACTTAAAAATTCAATTGCGCATTTTTATTCAATTCATACTACTTTCTTTTTTTTCTAAGAGATATGTACATTCAAGTACACTTTTATATTACATTAATTACTACCTTAAATGGCAGAACACTAGATAGCTACTATTATATTCATCTCACTGTTTTGCTCTTAACAGGAAAACCAAATTTTATTTACAGATTGCCAGGCTCCTTTGCGGGATGATGCATGATATGCAAGAGACAGTTTGGGGGTCCTATAGTGCTATTGAAAGGAGCTGGTTTATCTGCTGTATGTCATGTTCTTTGCCTTCCCACACTCCAAGGCATCCTGTGTAAAGCACAGATGAGACACCGAGGTCTGTAGCCTGTCCTGGGATGCGAGGCAATCTCATAGCTATTTCCATTGTGAGTACAGCAGATCGGAGTGTTGAAGAAGTACGGATCCTGGTGATGTCATGTTTCACCAGTGAGGCCTGGGTTGGGCTATACTGTTTGCCATGATAAAAGGCAAGCTAGTTTGATTAATTAAATGGAAGGAGGCTCTTAATTGAGGAGGTTGTTGAACAAGCTAGAAAAATAACATATTACTTTTTTTTCTTATTTTGATCCTTCCCATCCAAATATGACACTAATAAAATACCTTCATTGTTACTCTTTTTGCACCCTCCTTTTGAAACACATTCATGTTCATTCTTTCCTCCCAGCTTCGACCAGAATACATAATAATACCAGAATACCAGAATAATTTGAAATTAGTAAAAATTTTCCATAGGTGACATTTCTCACTCAAAACTTCTTCCTTGTCTTTTATGTCATTCAATTATCAACATCTCATGCTTTGCATTCACTTTAATTTTACCTCATTGCTTTTCTTTTGGGTCTAACATTGGGGAAGGGCTTTTATATTTTGTTATTTGGTTAAATTCTATTATTTCTTTCTTCAGAGGAGATGGCTGGGCTATCACCTTTGTAATCCTGCATTTCCAAAAATTATTCCCTTTTTATCCTTCTAGGGTCATGACATAATGTTAAGGTCTAAGATTCATAGATTTTAGTTCTTACAACTCAACTGTCTATAAATATTTTCCACATCCTTATAGATTTAAATGTGATACATGACATTTCATTTTAAATCTTATCTTTTAAAATTCCTATTCTGTGCTGGAATTTAGCTCAGTGGAATAGCACATGCCTGGAAAGTACAAGGGCCTCAGTTTGGTTACCAATGCCAAAACTAATTAATTAATTTAATTCCTGTCCTTTCACTATTATTTTTACTGTTTGTCACATTCTAATTTTTAAAAATAAATTTATATTTTACATTGTTACATATCTGCCCAAGCATACTAATTTTAAATAATTTTCTCTGAATTATCTCTATGTCAGAGTAATTCCATCTGTTTAGTAATTCTGTTTTTATATGAGTTATGACTTGAAAAAACTTTTTCAAGCATTACTTTGTAATCTTGTGCTGTCCGTTCATATTTAGATATGAATAAATTAAAGTTGACGTTAAGCTTTGTACATCTTGCATTAGTTGCTGAGTAGTCTCCTTCATCTTGAAATGAGCAGAAGGAAGTCAGGTAGTTTTAGTTTTGGATTCCCAATTGTTAAAACAAGCAGCTATTTTCTTTCTGACTTATTTTCATTAGAGGAAAAATTTCCGGTGTCTTATTCAGTAACCAAATACATTGCTGGTGTTGTCTGTGTACAGGAGAAGATGGAGTGGCTGGCATTGATTTTCAGTACATATCAACTTTCTGCACCCTTATATCCAACCCACACTTACTGTAAGTGCTGAGCCCTAAACCCCAACTTTACAGTCTTCTGAGATAAAACTCTATATTTTCCACCAATCAATTTTACTTCTTTTATATAGCTTAAGCTAACAGAAGTGTACCTTTTTAGGAACAGAATAGATTATCAAATATTACTTATCCTTGTTTTGCTGTTGCTCAGCAAAGACTTCCGTTTGTTGCTTTGAGACACAAATATGCTTTATTCAAAATATGAATGTTTAGGACTATTGTTAGCTTAAAGTAATGGTTTAATTGTGCCACAAAGTACATTGGATCACAAAAAAGAACAAAATTTGATTATTTGTAAGTTTTTCCAAAGATCATTTTTATCATAATTGAAAATATGAATGAATCTAATAAAAACTGAGTTTTCTCAAGTTACTTTCAATTGTTATATTAGTTTTAGTTGTGATACCCTAAGAGAAATAGTCCCTTGAACCAAAATCTAAATGTAAGATTTTAATAATTCCTTAGTTCTTACAAAAACAAACTAAAAATATATGACAATGCTCATGGCTAGAAGAGTCAATCACTTCCAATTTCATGGTCAAACAGACAAAGGAATGAGGAGATACCAATGTCATTTTAAGCTTTGAATTTGCTAGTTAACTGTCATTCACCACAATCAATTTTGGTGACTATTAGTTATGTTACTTTGACTAGACAAATATACACACAGGCAAAAGGTTGCCAGAGGGAAAGAATAACAAATATGCTTCCAGTTTTATGCTTATTTTTTAAAAAATTTTATGAAACATAAATAGCAGTCAGATATTTGTGTTTTTTCTCTTTCTCCATCCTAAATAATTCAAGGCAAAGTTTTAGTTAGTTGCCAACGTTCATATATTTGACTACCCATCAATCTCATTATACCCAATAAAAGATCAATTTCTGTAATAATCTCATTCTAACAGCAAAAGATCAATTTCTGCATTGTTTTTACTTCACTGATTCTTTGTATGCTCCTTAGTTAGGCAAGAAGATCAGAGCTTCTTAGACGTGTCATGTTCTTCCTGCCCGTGACAGTGAAGTTTGACTGGAAGTCTGACTGGTCTGACTGATGCCTGAAGGTTGAGGAAAGCACATTTGCAGGTAAACCTGGGTGGGTCGCAAGGTTATGGCCTTGGGTGGTGCACTGGTTCCTTCTCTTTCCTCTCTGGTATTTTCCCCTGCTCTCTGCTTCTCAGCCTCCTGAAAGTGAGCAACTGTGCTTTATACACCCAGGTGCAGTGATATTCTGCCTCACCTCAGACCCATAGCTGCAGACCCAGCCCAGCATGGACTTCAGAACCTGTAAGACAAACAGCCATTCCCTCCTTTACACTGGGAATGCCAGGGATTTATTCCAGCAATGGCTAAGCTGACCAACATACTACTTGACCAAATATGATATCAGAGTATTACTAGGGCCCAGGAAACAAGGCCTTCAAGCACAGCCCTGAAGTTTTGAGTGCTTTGAACTAAAGAAGCACCCTCCAGGTTTCTCTGACCTTCCTCCTTGCTGCTCTGTTCCTTGCTTTTTCTTTTATTTGACTAAGTTCTTCTAGGACAGTTTTCTCTAACATATTTGCATGCTTAAAATAAAAATAATTAATAAATGTAACCCTCAAGTGGATTACAAAAGACTCAGAAGCCCCACAATATACAGGATAAAATCTAAAGACTAAACCTACAAAGAAATATGAACACATGTGTGGGACCAACAAGGAAAATGTGGACTTACAGAGGAGGGTTTAGAGAAGCCGATTCACTCTTCCCCTAAGTCAGCCAGCACAAGGGCCGGGAGACAAAAAGACTGCCTGCCCCTGTGAGCAATAAGCAACCAGCTCATGTGGAGGAACACAGGCTGAGTCAATCACAACTGCAGTACTAAAACAACTTAATGTTTGTATTGTTTGATTGACTTTGCAGGCCTAGTGTCGGTAGTCTGAGCACCTATCTAGAGGATAACAATATACAGCTATGCATCAAGTGGGGGATTGCAACCATGGAGGATTTCCTTCTGTCTTGCTTTTGAAATCCAAAATTTTTCTCACTGTTTTGTTTTATTCCATTTTATTGTCTTGTTTTATTCAATGTTCTGCTTTGATTGGTTATTCTTTTCTGTTTTGTTTGATTTGATTATTTCTGATGGTAAGGGAAGCAATTTTGAGGCATTAGGGTAGCCACTGTTGATTTCCTATTTTTCTGTTTTGAAGTCCTGTATCATTTTCACTATTTTGTTTTGATTTGCTTTATTCTGTTTTATTTTGTTTGGTTTTATTCTCTTTAAAATAAAATTTCAAAAAATGAACATATAACCAATTTTCAGTTAAAAAAAAAACCATGACCATGGTATTGGAAAAAAAGATCAGAGATTTAAGCCAGCTATTTATAATTATGTCAAACGATATAAAGGAAAAATATTAGCAATTAATAAACAGATAGAAAAGTCATAGCAGTGGAAGGGAAATTATAACTCAGTCTTAGGGATATAACACAGTGGTAGAGTACTTGCCTAGCATGCATGAGGCCCGGATTTAATCCCACCGCCAAAAAAAATTGGTATTATAGGTAGACAGATAGATCAATAGACAGATACATAATAGAGTAAAGCCATATATATGACGCTAAGTGAAAATGTGTCACTGAAAAATATATTATCTTAGGACTGAGTTCTTCAACTTGAACACAAAAAGTAGATATCATCAAACCTGGAAAGAGAAAGAAAAAACTTTAAAATGAAAAAAACTGGAAAATTCCAACTCTGTTCTCATCATCTACAAAGAACAGAAGAATAGCTGACTCTGAGATCAGCAGCTATGGGAGAGCACAAGAACTCAGCGAGGGATAAACTGAAATTTTGTAAGACTTGGAGACCCAGTAAAGAGGCATCTGATGAAGAACATAAAACTCTGTGCAGTTGTGGAGCTAGCTCCCATGGGTGGCAGGGAAACCTTTTTGCAGTAAAAGAGTGAATGAGAGATTCCCAATGAATTTCGTCAATATAGACACCAGCAGTCTTACCTATCAGAAAGTTTCACAGTCACTACAAATTTATAGCCCACTTAGGGGAGCAACCTGGTATTTGTATAACAGCTTGACTTTGGATGAGGACCTTGCACTATCTTCCCAGCAGTGTGTAAACCAGATTTGTATAGATAGGTGCCCTGCGAAAACGGGAGCTGAATTCATAAACTTCTGAGTCAGAAATTTCTACAAATCTCCATTTTTGTGACTGCTCAGACATGTCAGAGGGGCCTGCAGCCTTGCTAACACAACTAAATCCAGCAGAGCAGCTGGCATCCCACTCTCAAGCCTGCTTGTTGCGAATGGAGGGTGCCGCCTTTGTAGCAGTGATAACAGCAGTTCCACCGTGCTATTGCCATCCTGTTCTACACCCTATTCTACAGTGAGATTACCCCTTACAAAGTTATTCTTTCCTCTCTCCCCTTTTCCCAGCACTGTAGGTTCTAAAGAAAACCATATTAAAATGACAGACATGAACTAATGGAGTCAACTACTGCAGAAAAAAACTAAAGAAACACACTGGTCCTCACCTTCTGATCAGTAATCTTTTTTTTTATTTTTAAGAATCAAAAATGTCCGATAGTCTTCAGATACTCAAAGTGTAAGCCAATGACTTTTAATCTTGTTCTTCATTAAAAATGAAATATTTATAGAAAAATAGTCTATTTACATTTAAAAAATTATGAGGATTGGTCTGATGAAGACTGGTTGTTATTCCAAGAATGTCATAGCAAAAGAGAAAGATAAAACACCCTCCGAATGATGGAGATGGCTATCAACCTGGAGATGTGATTTGCACTCCACCTTCCTGCTCTTCCATCCCCAAAAAATCCTTTGTAGGCTCGGGCAAGTGGTGGCCACCCCAGGGGAGAAACCAGCCAGCATCTCCTGAGATCCATGCCGTGTTGGAACTTAGGGCACTGGGAAACCAAGAAACCAGTTCGCCACCCTGGTGAGCAGCTGTGGCTCAGGCAAGCAGCGCCTCCCACACCAGGAGAACAACCAGCCAGTGTCTCCTGAGATCCATGCCATGTTGGAACTTAAGGCATTAGGAAACCAAGCAACCCACTCACTTACCTGGTAAGCAGCCACAGGCTGAGAATCAAACATCCCAAACCACCCCCTATTAGCAAATGGGAGCCAGAGGTCTGAGCATCTCTTAGGAGGATGACCATATGCAATATAGCAAGTAGGGGAATTTCCTTCTATCATCTCTTTGAAGGCAAATATTGTTATCACTGTTTTGCTTTGTTCTGATTAATTGTATTGCTCTATTCAATATTCTGTTTTGATAAGTTCTATAATGTTCTGTATTTGGTTTGATTTTGCTATACCTGACTGAAAGAACAACTATTGTGAAGATAATAAGATATACTATGGTATCTATTACTCTTATCCCAGTAACCTGTTGTGACGTTCTGTACCAATTTCACTGCACTGTCTCAGTTGGCTTTGTTCTGTCTTGTTCTGTTGTATTTCACTACCTTCAAGATAATAAAAATTTTTTAAAAAACCTTTGTATACCCAAATTCCTTGACATGTTCCCTATAATAATACCCTGAGCATTTTCCAATTTGGTAGTTAACTCTCATAAGCATTTTCTCTTCCCACCAATCCTTGTCTCTTGGACATTTGTTTTCAAGCAGTAAATGGAATTTAACCTTGTTGAATAACACTCTCAGGAACTAAGAGACTGGGGTAGTACAAGCACCCACGGAGCTCCTAGTTAGCACTGGTGGAGCTAAGAACAAGTATGGGATCCACAGTTCTGATGGGTATATTCCTCTGTACCTATGTCCAGTGTGGGCATGTATCAGTATCATGAGTGCCATGATTCCTGCAGCTGTTCCTCCACCTCCCACACTACAGTCATCCTGTCAGGGCAGGAAAAAAGCACCAGCTAGAACTACTTAACCTGCCAGCACTCAGAGCAGGTGCCAGACAGTGGGTACTCTGGTCCCTGCTGCTGCTTCGAGCCACGGCTGAGCTTAAAGCTCCCCACCACCCCGACTGTTGGAATTGTCAGTGCCACAGACCCTCACCAGCAGCAGTGCTTACCTCAGGAGGACCTGGATGAATGTCGATTACCTGCCCATTGCCACCACTCCTGTTGTCAAAGTGACTAGAGAGTGGGTACCGGTAGACACATTGCTATCCACCATACCTGCCTGGGCTGGCAAAGTAACTCCAACCTTATGTGACCTCTAGAACAGTGGTTCTCTTAAACACCACTGTGGCACACAAAGTGTCCAATGTCATTAATCACGAAGAAGCGAAAGAGACATGATACTACACTGCCCAACTAGAATAAAAGCCATTCTAATGTACCAAACTGATATCCCAAGATATAAGGAGAAAAATTTTGGCTATAAAACCAGCCTATAGTAGTGGTTGAAATAACTGATCTGTCAGCTGCACAAATGTCAGTGCAGGATCAGAAGAAATATGAGTAGATGGAATAAAGGTACCCATCCAAACAAACACAACAACTTTCCAACAAGCTTCAAAGACAATAATACTGAAGAAATGCCTGATAACAGATATAAAAGAATGATTGTAAAGAAATTCAATGAGATTAAAGAAAATACAGACAGCCAGTTAAAATTGGGAAAATAATGAATGACATGAAAAGGAAATTCAGCAAAGAGATAGACAGCTTTGAAAAAAAAAAGAATCCAATAAATCTTATAAATTAATTGATTGATAAATCAAAAATATAGTTGAAATCCTCAACAGATCACACTGAGTAGGAACAAATATCATAAATATAGGGTAAGCCTTCTGAAGTATCCCAGGAAGTAAAAATAAGAGAGAAAGAAACAGTGAAGATATTTGAGCCCTTTAAGGCACGTTAAACACTCAGGCTACAAGATCATTGAACAGCGTCACTCACGATCAGGGTGAACTTTCCCATTAACTGCACACGGAGGTATGCTAACCTATCAATGAAGCTTAATCATCACACACCCTGAATTCCTTGTCACACATCCTAAATCTAGGGACCTCAAAAAGGCCCCACTTCTGAGCACATGAGACTTTGGAGGACATGTAGATATATAAGCCACAAAGGAAATTAAAAACAAATAAAGACATTTTAATTTTTTTTATTTTAAAGAGAATAAAACAAACTAAACCAAACCAAAACAAAACATGTCAGAATAAAACAATGCAAGCAACACAGCATTTCAAAGCAAGACAACAGGAAATAGAGCAATGGCTACCATAACGTCTTTTGTTTTCTTTGAAACAGTTGTCCATACCTTCACATATAATAAATTCAAACAAAACAAAGTAGTATAAAACCTATCAAAAGAATGAAAGTATTATAGGACTTCAAAACAAGACAATGGGAAATCAACAATGGCTACCATAATTTCTCCTGTTTTTTTTTCAAAATTGCCGTCCATATGTTCACACATATTGAAATCAAATAATAGAAAACAGACTAAAACCAATCAAAATAAAATAATTAAAGCATTACAGGTCTTCAAAACCAGATAACAGTAAATGAACAATGATTACTATAATCTCTTGGTTTTTTCAAAAGCAGTCATCCATTCTATCACGCATAATAAAATCAAATAAAACACAACAGAATAAAACCAATCAAAACAAAAGAATAAAAGCACAATAGGACTTCAAAACAAGATGATAGGAAATCAATAATGGCCACCATAATGTCTCATTTTCTTCAAAATAGCTCTTCATACCCTCACAATAATAAAATCAAACAAAACAAAACAGAATAAAACCAATTAAACAAAAGAAGAAAGCATTATAGGACTTTAAAACAAAATAATAAGGAACCAATAAGGATGACCATAATATATTCCATTACATGCAAAATAGCTGCCCATAGCATAAGACACAGTAAAATCTAGCAGAACAAGACAGAACAAAGCCAAACCTAACAAAATTGTGAAAACAATGCAAGAGTTCAAGGCAAGACAATAAGAAATTAACAGTGGTTACCATCTTTCCCTCCCAGGTGTTTCCTCCACCATCACTTTCATAGTATCTATTGTGCTTTG
This sequence comes from Dolichotis patagonum, assembly GCA_004027295.1. Lineage (NCBI taxonomy): Eukaryota > Metazoa > Chordata > Mammalia > Rodentia > Caviidae > Dolichotis > Dolichotis patagonum. The sequence continues at coordinate 12,482 of PVJX010037261.1, forward strand.
TGGATTCCACTAACTCCTGGTTTTTTTTTTTTTTTTTAATGCTGGGGTTTACTCTTGTGAGTTCAAACCATTTCACCCGAGAATTGCATCTATTTACCTGCAAGAGCCTCGAGATGATCCTACTTTATAGCTGGGTAGCTTTCTATTGTATGAAAATGTCATATCTTTCTTATTCAATCTGTGGTTGATGGGAAAGTTACCCTTTCTTTGTTCTGGTCTCCTGTCACATGGAACAATTGCTTTCTCTCCTTTGATTTTCAGTCTAAGAATTTCCTTTCAAGTTAAATGTGTTTCTTGTATACAGTATATTGTTGGATCTTGTTGCTTGATCCACTCTCCCTGTGTTTCTTTTTATTGCTGAATTATGGCCATCTGCATTAATGGTTACAACTGGTTTGCATGGGTTCATCTCTGCCATGCTACTCTCCTGCTGTTGGTCCTCCAATTTTCCCTTTCATTCAATTGCCTGTCTTGTTTGGCAATCCTCCTCTGCTGCTGTTTCTGGCACCATGGTCACCTTTATCTCTCTAGAATATCCTTCAGCACTTTCTGTAGGGTTGGTTTGGTGGTCATGAATTCCTTCAGTTGTTCTTTTTCATGGAAATATCTTATTTTTTCATCAGTTTTGAAAGATAGTTTTTCAGGTTATATCAATCTGGGTTGAAAGTTATTTTCTTTCAGGATTTGAAGCACACTTTACTCCAAGCTTTTCTTGACTTGATGGCTTGTGATGATTAGTCTGCCATGATTCTGATTGGTTTTCCTTTATAGGTGATCTGTTTCTTTTCTCTAACAGCTTTTAATATTCTGTTCTTATGCTGAATTTCTGGGATCTTGATTATTATATATCTGGGTGAAGATTTATTTTGATTATGGCTAGTTGGAGTTTTATATTCCTCTCTCATCTGTATGCCAGATCCTCCTCCCATGTTTGGGAAATTTTCTGCTATTACTTCTGTAAATAGCCTTTTTAAATTTCATTTATGTTAACCCCCTACTTCTTCACTGATATCTATCCCTCTTAAATTATTTTTCTTTGCATTGTCTTGCAGCCACTGAATTATTTCCTGGTTCCTTGTTATTTTTAAGAAATGTTTCCTTTCAGATTGCTAGCTATGATCCTGTCTTCAAGGTCTAAAAGCCTACCTTCATTCTCTTTCAAGAAGTTTTGCCTGCTTTTGATTGACTTTTTCATTTCCTGACTGTCTCTTTAAACGTTTCATGCATTGTAATTCCTTCCAATATTGTTCATTCAAGGTTTCTATCATTTTCCTATGCTCCTTTTTTTAAAAATCTATGTCTTCTTTAAATATGCTCAGCAATTCTTTTATTGTTTGTGATTTCTTCTTTTATCTGGGATATTACTTTTGATCTGATTACTTTTACAGTCTCATGAAGTTGTTTCTTTAATTCAGTTGCTATCCTCTCAGAGATTTCAGGTGTGTGACTTCCATTTTCTTCCATGACTGTATCTCCCAGACTTGTTCTGTGTGGGCTGGAGGTCTGAGATTGCCTTTTGCTCCTTTGTCTTGACATTCTCCTGGTTCCTCCCCACAAGCTGGTTGTGGGGTTCCATGCACTTCCCACATTGGCTGCCCCTCCATAGTGTAGGGAAATGGGCCAGGCATCCAGGTTTCTCTGACATCAGGTTTACAGAGAGGTAGTAGGGTGTGGGGCAAGCCTCTCCAGACCCATGCAGCTACACTAGGGCTTCCCCAGTGGCTAGGGGAGGGTGGTGGGGCTGTTTCTCTCAGCCTGTGTGTCTACACTGAGACTGCTGTGATGGTGGCAGGCACACAGGGGTGTGACTCTGATTCTCCCGGTGGGTGATGGTTGACTGAGGGAAACAAAGGTCTCCAATGGTGGCCTTCATAGGGCTTAGCTGACTGTGTCCCTGCTTGCACTGGCTGCCTGCAAAGAAGCAAGCCTTCCAATGGCAGCAGCTGGCAGGTAGAGGTAGATCTAGCTGGGTCTCTCTGCTCATGATGGATGCCCACAAGAAGCAACATAAAGACATTTTTAGAATAATGAAAACCAAGTGAATTTGTTTTTTAGAAGATCTGAACTATGTGGAATACTCAAAGAAGTTCCTTCAGTGAATATAAAATTATACTAGAGGAAAAATCAGGACATCAAGAAAGGATGAATAGCATCAGTAACTGAAATATAGATATATTCAAACAATGAAAAAAATGGGAAAACATGATAAATGAACACTAACCAATAAAGATCTATACTCAGTTGTATACATAATTATATTACATTCTAAAGTATTAAACACTCAAAGAGCAAAGTTTGTCAGAATGGATAAAAGAGCAAAACTGAACTATGTTCATTCATTAAAAGTTCATCTTAGATATAGATTTACAATAAATTGATGAAAATATTTTCATGTGAGCAAAAAAAAGTTGAAGTAGCTGGTTCAGTATAAGATAAAATAGGCTGCAATGAAATAAAGGTTCTTCTAAAGATAATAGACATCTAATAATGACCAAAAAGTCAATACTACATGAATACACAGTATAGGAAATTTGAATATGAAAAAATATAAGTAGAGATTCTGAATTGAAGGTATAAAATTAATAGGATACAAATACTAAATCACAATTATCTTTGAATTCTCTGTTATTGGATAAAAAAATCAAATAAAGATGTATATTAACTAAAACAATACTGTCAACCACTTAAACTTTATTGACATTTAGAGAACTCTAAATCCAATAACTGAAGAATATTTAATTTTCAATTAGTATGATATACTTACTAGGAAAGACTGGATACTGAGCCCAAAAACATGTCATAATAAATTTTAAAAGATTCAAATAGAACAGCATGTTATTTGGCCAAAATGAAATGAAAATGCAATAGCAATATATCTAATAAAATCTGAGATATATGGAAATTAAACAAGCTTCAATAAATGTCATACATTATCATTTTGAGCATACAATGCCCAGGTTTGTATTTATTACAAGACCTTTGTCATCAGGTTAGTGGGAGTACAAACTCTATCCCATTTTTCTCCAGTACAGTATGTTGTACAGTATGCTGTACTATACTCACCTGATTTTACCCCTAATAAACATTCAAAATATCTTTCTTGCTCTCTCTCTTTCTTTCCTCTTCTCCCTCTTTCCCTTCCTCTCAAGTGTTTCTGCTTACAATGTCAGACACCACATTAGTAGTCCTACAGAGATCCTTTCGTTGCAATTCACAAATGATCCAAGATACTTTTACATACTCCTTTTTACATAAAAAGAAATGGGCTAACAGGAAAGCTAATGACTGGCCCAGAAACTTATCTTCAAAGACTAAAATCAAACTTGCTATCTCTCACCCAAAAAAACCTACTCAGGAACAAAGAAATGTAATTTCAGTCTATGCTTCTACCTATACTTTTTTTTGAAAATCTGAAGGAGGGGACACAAAAGTCTCGGGCCCATAGAGTGGCCTGGGCTGTTTGGATCGAAAGTCTGCGCAGACCTGCATCTCGACGCGACTCTTTGGGACTGGTAAGCATGCCTTTCATCTGCAGGGAACTGCCTGGAGATCGGCATCTGGGCTGGGTCTGTTTGGGCCCATAGCCCTGCCCTTGACCCCCAGGAAGTCTCCCAGAAAGCAACATGTCGGCCTGTCTCTTTGGGACCCGAAAGTCTCGGACCCGTAGTGTGGCCTGGGCTGTTTGGATCGAAAGTCTGTGCAGACCTGCATCTCGGCATGACTGTTGGGGACTGGTAGGCCCACCCTTCATCCGCAGGGAACTGCCTGGAGATCGGCATCAAGGCCGGGTCTGTTTGGGCCCGTAGCCCCGCCCTTCAACCCCAGGAAGTCTCCCAGAAAGCAGCATCTCGGCCTGTCTCTTTGGGACCCAAAACTCTCGGACCCGCAGAGTGGCCCGGGCTGTTTGGATTGGGAATATTGTGGAGACTGGCACCTTGGCCAGGTCTGTTTGGGACCGGGAACTTTTCAGAAACCAACATTCTGGCCTGACTCTTTGGGACCTGTAGGCCCTTCACTCGCAGGGAACCTCCTGGAGACCTGTCTGGGACAAAGCATGGTGGCCTGGCCTGCCTGAGATTCCACAGGCTCTGGGGTGGCCACAACCAGCATTTGCCTTACAACTTAGGGAGCCAGGAGCCCACAGAGGGGAGTTAGGACCCTGTGAGGAAGCCAAGAGCATGTGGGGGAGCCACTGCCCCTCCAGGAATTGAGGATGTAACAGGTAATTTGCCACATAAGCAGAGAAGCTTTGGAACACCACTCAAAGTAAGGAAATATAGAAAAATGACAAAAGGCAAGACCAAAAGGCAGGCTCAAAGCCCTAGCCCTCCCCAAGAAAGCTTAGAAGCTGTGTACATAGAAAAAAAAGAAGCCATACACTTGAAATGTCTGAAATGATATCAAATGAAATAAATATGCAAATAGGGAAAGCTATGGAGAAATTCAAACCAGAAATACTTGCCCAGGTAAAAGAAGAATTGATAAAAACAGTGAAAGAAATAGTGAATGCATCTAGTGAAAACACAGCTAAAAAATTGGAGGAACAAAGCAAACAGATAGAATCCCTCAAAGAACAATAT
>PVJX010037262.1:0-17084 GCA_004027295.1 Dolichotis patagonum
GCTCTGCTTCTTTCACTGAGCATTGCTTCTTGGCTCTGGAGGGGAAGATGTGTGCTATTCAGTCTCCAGGAGAAGCTTGTCACGCTGGCTTCCTGGCATGTAACCTACTGTTTTCATCCTCAGGGGAACTCGGGACCTTGTTGTTGCTCAGATGCTGTGGTACTTTTTAGGGGAGCTCTGGTCCTTATTTTGAGTGTCACTTCTTGACCCTCAACCTACTAGCACAGATCCTTCATCCTGATGGCATAGACTTTCTAGCTTCCACCGCTGACCTTTGGGCCTTTCTAGTACAGATCCATAAAACAGACTTGCAAGAGCCATTGTCGTGGGTGCTAATCGTCCAGTTGGACTTCTGGGAGGCAATGTCATCGGCTCTAGATATTCAGATGAACTCATGTGGAACATTACTGTGGGATTCAGGACCTCGGCTGGATTTTCTAGGTCACTGGTGTTGTCGACAGATTTCCTGTACTTTCTCATATCTAATTCTGGGTGACCACGATAAAATCATATAAATTCTGTGTCCTGTATATAATTGTTCTCCTTGCATCCCTTAAATACAACACCTTCTCACCAGCCACAAAGGTTTTCAAAGGTAAGAGCAGGTTAATTTCTTTATTTTTCTCTATATTTTGTGTTTTCTCTATTGCTTTGTATTATATTACAAAGCAATGTATAATGTATTGCATTACCATATTGTAATCATATTTATATGAATATTTTGAAGTTGTGGAATGAATCATCTAAGTTTCCACTATTTCTTACAGGGAAATTGGCTTAGATATATGAGTGCCTTAGATCACAAGCATGTGGCCAGAAGTATGCTCACAAACTAAGGTTTTAGTGTAATAGGTTATGAGAGATTCATGAGAGGAATAGAATGCAACTCTTATTTTTAAATGACCTGCATTTTCTGACAATGAAATATTTTCTTCCTCAGAAAAACAATTCTAATTAAGGCTTTCATTTGTTTAGAGGGAATTTATATTAGTAAATTATTGCCAAAAAAATTATCTTTTTTCTGTTTTGTCATCATGTCCCCTAAATCTAATACCAGAATTTCTTGTACAAAAGTTTGTGTTAAAATTGTGCAAAGTTGTTACCATTCCTCACTTTTTGAATGACACATGGTAACTTTTGCTGCTAAAGTGACTAAAGAAAATTCCACGTTTCCCAGCATATCTTAAAAATGGTATTCTTATTTTCTACATGTGGTGTCCTATGAAATATTGCTCTATACTAACAAAACCCAGGGCACAATGACTATCAGAAAAGCACCCATATTAACCTGCTGTATCAAAGAAGAGCATCATGATGAACCATGAAACATCTCAGTGGGAAGTTAGTAAGCAAAGAGGGAGAACTTTCTGAGCAGAGGATGTGAGATATACAATATGTAAAGTTATGAATCATGAAGGTGCAATTAAGGAGCTATATGAGGTTTGTTATGACAAGAACATAGGCTCATGTTGGGGTAAACAGGAATAAGAAATATGCAAGAAATGAGCTGCACTGAATAGCTTTGCATGCCTGACGAAGATTTGGCACTTTTTTATACAAGCAGTGCAATGCAAAATCATCAAAGGATTGCAAATATGATAGTGATATGGTCATATATACATTTTAGAAATACTTTCATATCATAAGGAAAGATGGTGTTGAAAGCTTGAATCTTTTGCAGTAGTTCAGATTATAAAGTATTGCATCTTTAAATAGTGCAATGGCTTTAGGAATTATTTGTAAATTGTGTTAGAGCTGAAGTGTCATAATTTAAAGGTCATGGGAACGAAGGAAAAGAAAGAGTCCAAGGCAGCAATAATAAATAGTAAACAGTGTGATAAACCTAATACATTTAAAGTATCTTTCTGGAGTGGTCAGACTGATTGTAGGGCTATAGGAATAATAGTCTACAAGAAAATTTATAGATTAACCACAGTAGTCATGGCAAGTAAAGGGAAATGAGACATAATTACCATGTGAATTTGGCATTATTGGCTGCCTGACTAGGAACCATCTCACAAATTTTCCTTCCTTTCAGAGGCCTAGTTTTTCTTTATAAAGTCAATCTTCTGTGGGGTATAGCTCATGCCTTTCAAGAAAAAAAGGACCACATCAGACAATTTGAATGGATCTTATCATATATTACTCCATTCGATGTAGACAAGTTGGTTGAAGAGCCTAAGTCTAAGCCCATTAGCATTCGACACTTCCATCATCATAAGAATTGGTTTAGAAATGGGCATGTGATACAATTCAGTTAAGAGTGTTTCTGGAGGTTTTTGGAAGGTTTCTCTGGAGGCTTGGGGACCTTTCTCTTGTTTGTTATTTTTGTTTCTTTTTGATGGTGACGTTGGTTGTGGTCGAAGGAATTGAATCCATGGTCATCACACTAAGCTACACCCCAAGTCCTGTTTTACATTTTCACTTTAATTGCTGCCTTTATTAAGTCACTCTAGTTTCTACTGATGTTAAACATAAGATAGTGCAGTTATGAATAGTAACCTCAGAGATCTCCTGAATTCAGGGCTATTCTTCTTTTCTTAATAAGTTGTTCAATTTCCCAAACTGCGATTAAATTTGTGATTTGTCCTGACTTGGTTTTCCAAAATGCTGGAATGGTAGGTCTGTGGCACTACATCCAATTAAGTTCATGCCTTTAAGAGCAAGTCAGGGTTAAACCAACTTCAATGGATTAATACATATCCTTATTGTTTAAACCAGCCTGATGTAAGAGTCTATTAATTGCAATTAAAACACAGCAGTTAATGAGAGCTTTGCTTTCTTTTCTTTAGCAGAACTTCCAAATTTCTATTTGAATGACTAGGAGATTTTACTCAGAAGATTAAACAATTAGAGTAGAAAAATATTTTAATCTTAGTTATATTGGACTTGCAAGTCATGCAAGCCACCTGAAGAAAAATTCTAATAGATACTCAGATATGCATATATAATTTTCAAGAAGGAAGTACTTAGTGATTTAAATTAGGAAATTATTAGTGTATGATAGATACTTCTCATGAAGGTTCAGATAGAGCACTGTATTACTTAGTGAGAGGAGGTTGTTGTTCTTTTATTTAGTAACACAGAACTTTTCTTGGACAGTACAAAATATTAGCATATAAAGAGTTTAACCAAGGTGACCAAAGAATATTTTTTAAAAAACATTTTATGCCTTCACAGGCGATCTCAATTGTAATGAAAAATGGTTTTCTTACTATAAATAGCAGCCAAAAATTTTTAAATGCACTGAATGAGACATTTCTTCCTTACTAAAGAGTATATAGTATGACCAGCAGGACAAGAAACAAAGTCCACATAGAATAATTGCACCATTTTCAACCGCATCTATAATGTACATATAACAGAAATGTCTGACACAACCACAGAGTGATAAAATTTAGTGCCTATTTTATGTCTGACCTATCTTGCACTGGAAATGTATGTCATTGCTTTATAGACACCGATACATGACAATTTTGATTTAACTATTCTCCTAAGCCCTCAAGTTCTTATCTTATTCAATATCTCAATTTATTGAATGGTAATTTTTGCATGCTCAACATCTTCAAAATCCTATATTACCTTTTTTAATTAATTTAAGAAGCCTTAACATCAGGTCCCACAAACTTTTCAAATGACGTAACACTTAAAGTAAATAAGATTGTTAAAGAAAAGCAAGGAAATGCAACAGTTTTAATAATTATGGTTAAACAATCTTATGTAAATATATTATTTTAAATGAAAAATTCAGTATATTCAGTTCAGGTAGACTTAAATCTCAGTCTGATTCAGTTTTTTTGTTTGTTTGTTTTTGCTAAGCAAGATATAAAGTGATCTCCAGAGACTCTGTTGGATCAAAATACAATTCTTCTGTTTAATAGACAGGAAAAATATGGATCACTGTTTTCTCCATCATTTCATGTACTTATGAAAATTTCATGCTGGCACCTACAAAATCAATGCTATAAAAACTGCCTGTTGTAGAACTGCTGAACAGTGAGAAAAACTAATTTGTTTTTTCATCAAGATACAGAACACTTAATTCTGCAGAGTGAATGCTATAATATACTAATCTATATTGATTGATTTTTGTGTATATATGTTATTATATCAAAATATATCTGGGTTATTTGAGTTTCATAATATAGTTCATAAACACATTCTTTAAGAATCTGTAAATGAAAGCCCTCCTCCCTAGCAAAGGTAGAATATTTTATTCCTCAAAGTATATCTGACTAAAAAGATAAAAATAAACAAATTTTAGGTGAATATTTTTACATCAAAATACACAAAAATAAAATTCAAAGAACAACCTAGGAGTAAAGATGTTCCTTGCAACATTGTTTGAATATTTTTGTAAAGCAAACTGTTTTATACAGCAGAATAAAATATCTATCACTAAGAAATAGGTTAAATGAGCTATAAAATAATCACATAATGGAATATGATACAGCCCTAAAAAAGTAATGAGTATTTCTATCTATTGCTCTATAATGATCTCAAAGACAAATAACTACATAAAATATCAAGTGATAGAATAGCGAGAAATTATACTTGCCTGAAATTGTGTAATGACAACATTCCACATGAAGGCACATATCCTTCCATTTGCAAATTAAGAGACTGTCTCAACTAACATAAACATCATTTCCAAAGTTAGACTATAAGTGGTATCTCAGTTACTTTTATTATTGCTGTGAAAAAATATTTGGCACCTACAAATTAAAAGAGGAAAGGTTAATTTCAGCTCGAAGTCTGCAGGGATTTCAGTCCGTTATATGCTGGATCCAAGGCAGGGTAGCATAGCAGAGCAGCATTAGAGAAGAGAAAGAGTCCATAGCAGAGTAGGCAGAAAAGAATACTCCCAGCAGCGAAACTTCTTCCTGTGCCTTTCTATGCCATCCAGGCTACATGTCTATTAATTGTGCCACTCATAACCAGGATGGGCTTTGCATTATCCACCCCCAGTATCCCAGCCTTAATTCATATTCACACATCTTAATCCAGCCAGCCTCTTTTGAAACTCCTCACCTCTGATCTCAATAGGCTTGGGGCAGACATTTAGATAGAAACCATAACAAATGGTGATTTAGCTTTTGCCAGCCACCAGGTTGATTGCTTTAGACCACAAATGCATCAAGGAAAGATAAGCATTTTCTTTTCACACTAATTTTTTTTGTAAGGATTTGCCTGCATTCCTTCAATGTTTCTGAAATTTACCACCTTTGAATTTACAATATGCCTTAATATCATTGATGATAGTACATACATCACTTCTGACAAAAAATAAAAAGAAAATCTCACTTTATACCAAGTGTTGAAAGGGTTCGTGGTTATAGAATCCACTGGTATTACCATGTTGGCCATTTCCTTGACAGAGGTTGTCTCTTATAAGATGGATTGACTTTTTGAAGACTCATTATGAAGCCAATTTTGACCATGCCTGTGAGCTTAAGGTGTATGTTCTCTTGGGTGAAATGGTTATTCTAAATTAGTGACTGTTATATGATACTGTTTCTCTCACTGTTTAGGATTTATGGGTATTGGGACTATGGCCTGGAAATGTGACTAATTTCTCTGTATCACCCATGATCTGTTATTTTTTCTACTAAATGTGACGCTGGGCTCTGGTAGTCTAGAAAGACAAAATGCTTCTTTCTACCAGGAGACAAACTTAGGAGCCATTAAGTTGCAACCCACAAGGAGAAAAAGGAATTTATTATCCTTGATTAATCCTGGATATGAAAGGAAAATTGGGTTGCTACTACACTTTGTGGGAAAAGAAGAATAGCCCTGAATTCAGGAGATCTCTGAGGTTACTATTCATAACTGCTGTATCTTATGTTTAAAATCAGTAGAAACTAGAATCACTTAATAAAGGCAGCAATATTAATGGTCTACACCTTCCAAAATACTTATGTTACCCATCAGGTATAGAAACATTTAGAATATGGGATGTGTAATAGAAAATTATCATGAAGTATCAGCTACTTTTCATATTGTAGAAAAGAAGTGTTGATCATGAACATTTATCCCTATTTTCATATTAAAATATGAGTGTATGTACACACTTAAATATTATGTACATCATCTTTCTCTTCCTTTTGAATACATATAAGTAATATTTTTCATTCTTGCTCCTATTCTGCTACCATGTGTTAATGCTAGCAGGCATCATGTCTTAGTATTTAAATTGTATAATACCATGCATGGTTCAGCAAAAAGAAGAATAGCGTTACACAAAGATGGATTTAAAAAATTTATATTTTCTTTTGAAAGGTAAATATTGTGTTTTGGCTGCACGAAGTGTGGTTGCATTATGTTTGGTCGGATTGTGAATTTACCATTGCATTTATTTGGAAATTAAGTATGATTAAAAGAGGGATTGCATATTAGATGATGAGCTGACAAAGGATGGACTATGAGGGATTTGCATATTGTCAACATAATTGGGACTGAATTTCTCAGTATTTTTCCCATGCCTAGGTATAGCTGTTAAGTTAGAGTTAAACGTAAGTAAAAAGAATATGTGATTCGAATATTGTCCTGAATCAGCTGTCAGATTTGCAGTCAGATATGTGTGAAGTTGGGCGCTATTGCATGCAACTCACACAACTTGCAACAGTGTCATGGATCCACTTAGGACAGCATCATGGTCATCATCTTGTCCAACTTTCCCAGGATCTCCTCTTATAGCATCTCTCAATACGGGGCATGTTGAGGGTGATCGTTGTGACAAAGTTTTCTAGCTCTTTTGCAGGACACTCATACCATTAAAGGTGTCAAGAGAGGACAAAGTTGCAATGGTAAGTTCAGAGAAGAGACAGATGCGGTGTCAGTTCATCTTCAGAGGTTCTCTGTGTTCCTTCTGAAACATGGCTGCAGTGAACTTGGGCCCAGCACCAGATGCAGGAGAACCAGGGTAACACAGATGGTTTAACCATTTCTCCTCATTGTATGAGGTCTTTCAACAACAGTTAATCTCGCACACTACTCATTGTGGCCCTGCTTCTTTGACCACATCATAGTACATTTAAAATAGTATGTTTTGTATGCTTTTTAAAAAAGAGAAGTAAAAAGGTCATCTGAAAAATGGCAAAAATGGTTAATCTGTAGGAAGAAAAGGATAAATGAGAGAAGACATTTGGAGACTCAATGTATTTTGAATCGCAGTTTTGACCTTGGAGTCAAATATTGTTTTAAGAATTAAAAACCAAAATTAAAAAATGACAAACAAAAATAATCTATGTAACTATACATAGAAAGAAAAATGCATATATAGTATATTTGTAGGGCATTTGGTAAATGTTTGTCTATGAGCAGATTATGTATGATATAACCATATATAAAATAGGCAGAATATACAAATATATAACTGTTTCAAATGACTATAAGAAACACAGTTTTTGACTCAAAAATATAAAAGTGTATATTCTAAGCTCTAGAACAAACACCACAGAAGGAAGAATTAATTTTCATCATATTGTGAATAATTTTATTTGGGTATTTATATATAATATGCAAGATAAAATTTTTACATATAAATAAAGCAAATATAATTATGCAATTTGAAGTCCAAAATTTTTGAAAAGATTTTTAAATCAAGTTAAGTTTTATGTATTAAGTGAAACATGTCAATGTGAACTCTAAATGTTGATATGAATTCAATTTTTTTTTCTTGCAAAACGCATGTATTTTTTATTTTTGTCTCATACAAAGTTCTAGAAGAAAGACCAAGACCACAATTTCTAAATCTAAATTTCTGGCAAATGAAGCCATGATGGAGGACTCCTCAGGAAAATGCCTACTTCAGTGTCTGGGGCAGGAAATGTATGTAATGAATAGGACAAATTCTTGTGTGCTTGACAGTATGAAATCCATCAAAGAAGAGTGCCAAGAACCTGATCATAGGTCAGATAACTTGAAAATCATGAAAAGTAATGATTGCAGTTGGCTGAAACCATAAAAGTGTAAAAATTAATGGATGTCTAAAGTACAGCCATAACAATAAAAGACAAAACAGAATATGAATTTTTATTCTTCTTAGAGTTACTAGGATTATTATTCTGACACTTGATAGCAAGAAAGAATCAAGGATTTACAGAGTTCTTTTATTAACTTTCTAGGCCACAAAATTTTTATTGATGAAAAGAGCTTTATGTATGGCTCAAATAAAATATATGCAAGAAAAATGATAAAACAACTCAGTCACTATTTAGTAATATTCAAACATATAATGTATCTGGATAATGATATTAAAAGATACTAAAATACTTGACTCAGAGGTGGTGAATGAGTTGCACTTTACTTTTGCTCTTGATAAATCTTTGTAACTAGAAATAATGGAAACTGAGATAACAGTAGACTCAATAGACAGTTCTTGCCTCTTATTTACAAGTTATTCAGAAATGCAGTGAAAAAGAAACATGTTCAACAATACAAAGCATATAACCAGTCAAATCCAGAATATGTGAAGTTTTATAGGACAAATGCTCCAGTTTTATAAACATATAAATAAGAGAAATGGAGACAGCCATAGAAAGGAGAGAATGAGAATAAAATTCCCTTTAAAAGTGATATAAGGAACAGACCAGCCACAAAAGTATGTGAACCTTGTTTGGATCATGATCTTAGTAAGCCCACTGCAGAAAAAAGGTATATCTGCAACTGTTCTGAATTTTCATTATTAAATTGAAAACTATTGTCATATTATCATTGTCTAAACTGTCTTATCTATTTATTAGGTACACTTCATGAAATACTTATAAATTGAATATATAAAAATTTAACATATGATTTAATATATATAGGATTTATTTTAAAATACTCTTGAAAACCAAAGTGTATTTAGGGAATTGATGAGTAATGAGACCAAAAAACTGCTCCTTGTTGCAATTTGGTTATAGGCACTTGGAAGTTTGGTTACTCACTTTGCTTCTATGTGAATTTGCCTATTTCCATAATAAAAGTTTATATATTTAAAAAATACATGTTTGCATTTTTTAAAAAAATAGCTAAGTCATTGATGAAGAAGTATTTTTAAGGAACAGCCCTAGTTTTAGGTTCTTTGAAAACCTGCACATTGTTGGTTCTTTAATTTTTTACCTTGTTCATCGTATCCTGAAGAATAGGACAGATGTATATGTGAATATAAATAAATATAAATATAAATATAAATATAAATATAAATATAAATATAAATATATATAAATATAAATTACTACATAAGCAAAATATTGGGATAAGGAGAATGTTACACTTCAACTGAGAGCAGAATTCAGCAATAATATTTCAAATATTTGTTCAATGTGTGATTTACTTAAAAAGGAACCAAAACATCTTTTTGATTGAAAAGATCACAGGTAAATTTATATTTTGTAACAAAACTACAATATTGACTTTGTTTTAGACTGCTTTTTAAAATCAAGATAATAAAAAGTATTTGGTTTGTTTATTTATTTATTCATTTGTTTATTTTTGAGACATGAACTCACTATGTATCACAAGCTGACCTCAAACTTGTGATGATCTTCTTACTTCAGTCTCCTGAGTGCTGGGATTATAATTGTGCAGCTTAACTGACAAAAAGTCATCCATTTGGGGTTTATAATTTATTAATTTTGTTGAGCAAAAATTTCAGAATTTGATTATTTTTTCAGTTTGGAAATTTCCTCAGCAATTTGGGAGACTATACGCCTTTTTAAATCAATGAATATATTTCATTTGATGAGTTCAGGATTACAGAAATATTCTGTAACTATTTCAAGGTCAAACAGGTTTGAGAAGATTTCCTAAAATTCAGATTTTCCTAGTTCAGTTGTGACAGGTAATGGTTGGCCAGTGTTATACTTGCTAGCATACTACTTACAAACCTATTTCTGTCCAAAGAAACCTCAGCCTAATAGCATTTTTTTAAAGCAGCATTTGGCTGCTTGATTTTTTTTGTTCTCCAGTCCACTTGAAAACACTGTGCTGAATGGGTGTGCAATGAATGAATGAATGGATTAGTTGCCCTGTGAAAAATTAGAGGTCAGCCACAGGGCCTCGCCCAGCTCTAAGTAGTTGAGTAACAATGGAAAGAAAGCACTTATGACAAAGTAAAGAGCTGCTCACTAGATCCCCACAGAGGAATGTGTATAAGGGTACTTATATTTCCTCCAGAGTAAGGCAGCTTTCACCCTGCAAATATTTGGAAGATCCATCTTCCAGGCTGCTATCTCCTGTGGCAGATCCGTAGGGTATATTAATGGCTGGCAAACAGTAGCTTGCTGTGTTTGACTGCATAGGACATTCTTTTTTTTTTCCTCTAGTTTCCACCAGGGAATATTTTTCAAAATGTTTCTAAAGGTCATTTGGAATCTTCCTGAAACTAAGAAAATAATGAGACGCCTGGAAATGCTGTGACACATCTTTTCAAATTCGTAGCTGAAAACACAATAAGCCTGCATGTATATGCCATTATCAACACAGTCTTCATTTCCTACAGAAATATCGTGTCCCCAAGGAAGCAACATATCTAAAATTGGAAAGTTCAGTATAATAAGTACCACATTTGGGGATATATGCGCAATGGTAAATTTCTTTCCTAAAGCACTTTGTATATTTCTAAGAATATAACTCTATTTGTTACAGAAAATCTCTAATTAGAAAAGTATTACTAAAATGAGGCAGAGTAAAATTCTCACAAACAAGCAGCTAATGATTCATCCATCCAGTGCTGATTCTCATTTTTCTCCACTATAGCAAAAACATTTAACATAAAATAGTCTGCAAACAATGACATCAGCAGTAGGGATATTTATTAAAGCAATAATAATGGTTGCTCGGCATGATGGCACACATGTTTAATCCTAGCACTGAGACGCTAAGGCAGGAGGATCACCACAAGTTGAGGCTGCCTGGACTGCATAGTGAGTTCAAGTCCAGTGCTGCTTACCAGGGCAGCTCTTGAAGTTCCTGGTGGGGAGAGGGCAGAAGGACTGTGAGAGTAGGGGTATAAAGAAAAGAGATGAAAGCTGAGGTCAGGTAGGGCTCTCTCTCTGGATCAAGGGAAAGAAACTTCTCTATCACTGTAGTGTATTCATTTAAACATTAACAACTTAGTGTCATGTGACACCTTGTTGCTTAGTAATATGCATCCATGGCAACCTAAGGGTTTGGTGTTCTTGCGACTGGAACAGCTGTCTGCCTAAGATACTCATGGAACATCTGTTTGCCTGTTTGCTCATTGTTCTCTAACTGGACTTATCTCACTTCCACATGTTTATCACTCTCCAGCTTTGGCCACTCTGTAGAGCAGTCTGATTCTGTCTCAGGGAACCTGAAAGAAGGAAAGAAAGAAAAGACAGAAAGGTCATCTTCACTTATTTCCATTTGAGAAGTATAATTACTGTATTAACTCACCAAAAAGTGAGTTGATAATATTTACTGCCTATAAAGAAAATATTTAATGTATAAGGTTATAATTATTAACAATTAAAATTTTACTTAATAATTTTGACATTAATGAAAATCATGTCAAACTTCTCAATTCTGGAGAGAATATGAGAAGAAAACTTACAAAAACATACTGTCAAGATGTTTCATGCACAAGTGCCTATACTCTAAGTGTGAACTTCGTATACTGCAAACACATACTAATAAAGTTTTTTTAAAAAGTAAAAATGAATGATGAAATGAATTACTGAGACAATTTCATATACTTCATTATTTTTCATGGTAGTAAAAAATAGGTCCAAAGCACTGAAGTTGTTGTCAAAATCAATATTGCCAGCACTGGAATAAGAACATAAGTCACATTTACCCCCAAATAAGAGAGAAAAAACAGTAAAAATAGTATGTATTGCCACTTATTTCATAGTGCATGAATTCCAGTTTTCTGACTTGTTTAGAGCACCATACATTCTTTTCTTCTTAGATTTGCATTTCTTTTTTCTCTATATACACTATTTACTCTTTCTACCTTTTCCAGTTGCAGGAGATACACAACAGGTGAAAAAAAGAGTATGAACACTTAGATCGGTGATGAACTCGGGTTTTTTGAACCTATTAATTTAGGTTGGTTGCGCCAGCTCTCTCAATATTCAGTGAACTCTGATCTGATTCCCTGTATGTGACAGAAAAGTACCTGGGTACTGGGCAGTTCTCCATATGAGGATAAAATGGTAAAGCTTTCCATAGACTAAGCAGTGCTCTGGATACTTATTCTATAGAAGACTTCAAAATGATGTCACTTGTCAATGAAGATTATAACCAGTTAATTTTCTGAGTATCACTTTTATTAGCAATTTTAACCTAAGGCAGCATGCACTTACCATGACTCACAAGAAGTAGATTATTATTGATAGGACTTACAGTTCCCTTGTATTGGGCATGAAAGGTGTGTCCTGTGGAAATTAAATTGGTCACTCCATTCGCCAATACTGCTTCATTAATTAGGTATCAGCATGGTGATACAATGACTAGTGAAGATCTTGTGCAAAGGACAAACACGACAAACAGATAAAAAAAAAAACAAATATCACTTAGGAGAAGCTTATCATGAAATAGAAGTAACAGTGATGATAAGTTGACCTAAAGAAAGAAACCAGGTAGCTTCTGCAAGTTTAATTATGAAAAATAATTTCTAAGAAATATGGAATACTGGAAACAGTGAATGTTGAAGCCTTCCACTTTCAGTATTAGAGTACAAATAAAAATCTCTTTTGAAGGAGTTAACTTTCAGGATAGAAATTCCACTAAGAAAGTAGATGAAGAGAAAAAGAACATCTTTTTATAGCACTCAAAACACACTTTATCCTTTTTTATCTCTTACTTGTCTCTGAACTAATGTAAAGCAAAGGTCAAGGAAATTTTTAAAATCTCTACTATACACCTACTAGAAATACTACCTACTACAAATTCTAAGTGTTTGTTAAAGACTGGAATAAAGACTAATAGACAGAATTATTTTCCAGAACATGCAGCATGCAATGTGATTTATAAAGTTATTTTTCCTCAAGATAAATCAGGATATTTAGGAGGAAAATGAATTTTCTTATTAACCCTAAAATGAGGAACAGCAGTGGACTTGGCACTGATATTGGTCCCATTCCTCTAACCCAGTATTTTTCCCTTTGATCAAAATTGGAAGCAAACATTTCCCTATCCATGTAATTTCCACATAAATTTGATTGAAACCTTCTGGGCTGTTTTCTTACAAAATGTGTGTTCATGTCCACATTAGCGCATTACTTAGATGGAAAAATCTGGTGGGCTAATTCTCTTTGTTCTATTCTAGGGAAACCTGTGTAATTATGACTTAAATGAAGCTTGTTGAGGAGAGTGAGTCATATTTAAATGTGTCTCTGTTTCCAGAGCACAACCATAAGAATAGTGGTTATCACCTCCTCTCTCTGACTACTGCTTTAAACCTCAGCTCCTAAATAAGAGTGGACCTCACAGTTCTGTCAGTTGTTTGGGATTAATTCATTGCTAGTTTAATCTTTATAATTAAGCCACGCTCATGAATACTGAAGTGGATTTGTTTGCTGTGATTTGACTGGTGCCAAGTTGGTACTTAATGCAAAGAAAAAATTGTAACACAGCCTGTGTCTTGTATAATATTCTTACATTTAGCCTAGCTCTTCATAGATTATGGTTGAATGACTACATGAATCTCGTTCATTCCAATAGTTAAAAGTACTCTTTCAAGATGCAATTAGAGATGGTTTAAATTAAGGCCCTTAATGAAAGGAGCATTTAGACCTTTGTAGGGCTAGAAGGTGAGTCAAGTTCCTTGAGGTGATACAGAGACCAATATAGTCACCTCAAAGATTAAATATCCTCCAGTTAATTTGTCCAGAACCTTGAGTAAAGGCCTTAAATCAGAAAATTATTTATATAGACCTTATAAATTGAAACCATTGGGTGATGATGCTGATATTTATATTATATAAATGAGAAATGTATCAGTTATGAATAATCCCTCTGGGGACAATACCAATGGTGAACCCTTTGGAATTAAAATACTGGAACCCTTTGAGTAAACCCTTTGGAATTAAAATACTGGAAATGATATAAAGAAATACAGGGAAGGGAGAGGGGTTTCAACTTGTGTTATTCTTATTTTCCTTATCTTAATGCTCAATAATGCTGAACCCAAGTACAATTTGTATTTATAGTACAGATCGGCGAATGGGGCACAGAAGGGTTCACTACCCTTTTTTAAAGTAACAAATAATGAGAAACTAAAGTGAAAGTTAAAGTACAAGCTTACTTCCTGTTTACTATTCTACTATGAAATTCCTAGTTGAAGATCACATATAATAAGCACCAATACTCTCATAAAATGATAGTTACATGAACATTACAAGTATATTAGCAGAATACCTGCCTCATAACAGACCCAACCAAAATATTTGCTATTGAAGTAGTTACATATTTAAGACATTGCTTTTCCCACTTTTCAATGTTCTGTACCACTGAGTTATACAGTAAGATGAGAATCTCCACCCTGCATATTTTGGCTGAATAGTTGTTTCTATCCTCTAGTCTTGTGTAAAATGAGCAGATAATGGTGTTGTTAGATAACCATATAATAGCTATAGGAAGCTATTACTTTGCCCTACCTTCTTGGTCTGAGCTCCGAGGGACTAGAATCAATCAAAATAGTATCACCCAAAGTTCCATGTCACTAAAATGAAACTATGTTATTATCTGAACTTCTGAAAAATGTGAAAAGAAAAATTAATTACTCAAATCGGTTGATTTTAGTTGGTATTATAATGAAATATCTTTTTGCCTTAATTCTTAGATAAAAAACATAACATGAAGCATCTTGATGTTAACGTTATGTTTTTACTGTTCTGTTTCCTTATTTCTATGATGCAAGGAAAGAAACTTTGAAATGACCACTCTAGTTTTTTATCTCTTTTTCTGCTTAAAAGCCTTAATCTGTCTATAAAAATAGCTACTTCTGCTTAGCCAACTGAAACACTTACTTTGTAGAGTCCAGTGGTGCCTGATTCTACATAAAAATGTTAAATTAAGAAAGTTGGTCTCACAGAAGTTGAAAATAAAATGGTTTTTACCAGTGGCTGGAGAAAGTGCGGGATTGGGGAAGGCTGACTAACAGGTACGATGTTAATTAGTGCACACAGCACAGTGTCTGCAGATAACAGTAAAGTGCCAGACATTTTAAACAGCTAAAATAAAGGAATCTGAAAGTATTCATTGCAAAGAAATTATAAACACTTGAGAAGGAAAATGCATAAAGCACAATTTAAACATTAAATAATGAATAGTTATATCAAATACTATGTGGTTCCACTGCTAACATTTATAAATTGATGGAGTAGCTAACAATAAATGTAAAGCAAGATATTTGAACTAAGGTGTGATTTTTGTCCTTTATAATTGTCATGGTCAGTCTTATTCTGTCATTTTAGAATGTGGACTTCAGTGACTGTGTAGAGACTTGTTTAATATAAAATTCTAAACATATTTTCTTATGACATATTTTTCCTGTAAACAATTTTTGTTTTGAACCTTCAGACTCAGGAACCAAGTTTTGCCATTTGTAAAATTATGCAAGTACATGTAATGTGGTCTTTGAAAAATAAAAATAAGGAAAGAATGTATCCCAATCTTCAAAATATTCTCAACGACTTATTAATGTTGATCATAGCAAGTTGAGACTACGGTTTCCTATGCCCCTGAGGGAATTTGCTAAAAAGACAGGGAGCTGGGTGTGGGCTTGTCTATTTTTATTCTTCTATTGGGAATTTTCTGTGATTTTCACACAAAGAAGTGCTGAAGAAGATGAAATTGCTAATTAATGTCTTCCTGGCTTATTTATTTGTACCCCTAGACTTCTGATTTGTAATTTCTGGGAGAGAGTCAAATGTATCACAGTTTAAGAGAGAGGTGAACAGCCCTTAGAATATTCTAAGATGGTGAGCCCAGAGATACAAGAAAGCAGATGTACCAAGTTGTATCTGAATATTTCATAAGGTCTAGAATGAGGAAGGCAATGAAGAATGACTTCCTGGGAAGTTTTCTGGTATGAGTATTTAGGATTATAGATACTGCGAACTTACTATTTCATTCATTGTGATAAATCTACTTTTTTAAAAATTATATTTAAAGAGAAAAAAAAACAGAATAAAGGATAGCAACAATACAGAATTCCAAGGAAAAAAGGAAAAGAACAACAACAAAAAAGCCTAAGAAATTATTACTTGACAAATTACATACTGACTTCTTGGAAATAGTTGTTCAAATTACAAAGTTAAAACATGTAGAGTAGACATTCAAACAGTGAGAATGTTAACAGTTCTCCGTGATCTGACAAAAACAGCAACATGGTCTTCCATCTTACCCACTCAAATATACATGCAATTATATCAAAAGGGTAAAACTAAACACAACAAAACAGAACAAAGCAGATCACAAGAAAGCAATGTAAGAGACATAAATTTCAAAACTAGACAATTGGAGATATTCACTCTCTATCGTATTGACTCTTGTTTTCTTCCCAATAGTTGTCCATATTGTCACATATAGGGAATTCACATAAAACAACATAGTATGGAATTGATCTGAGCAGGACGAGGAGGGCATTTCAGGTCTTCAAGACCACATAATAGAGAAGCCGAGAATGGCTGTCACAGTGTCTATCATTCTCTTCAAAACAGCTGTCCATACTTTCATGTGTGCTGAACTTAAACAAAACAAAAAAAGCTAAAATCACTTTGAACAAAGAGTGACAGTTTTGCTGGATTTCACATCATGACATTATGGAATTAGCACTGGATACTGTAGTGTCTCTTTTTCTTCAAAGTAGTTATTCATTTCAACATGTGTTATATAGTTGGTTCTCATAAACTGTTTATAAGCTCTACACATGCATGAGTCTCTACATGTATATCTATCCTTTCTGTATTAGACGGAAAAACAAAATAAAGCAAGATAAAACAAAACAATTCCTAGAAAAGCATGAAGCAAAAAAGTCATCTAAAACCACGATACAAAGTGATCTACAATGGTTACCATGGTGTCTCAGCAGTATATAACAACATTAATAAAAACAAAGCATTGGAGAC
>PVJX010037263.1:0-17087 GCA_004027295.1 Dolichotis patagonum
CTTTATGTTGCTTTGAAAACCTTACTTTTTCTGTTTGTGGGGTTTTTTTCCTTTTGGTCTTTTGGTTTGAGAAAATAATCTATCCATTATCACTCAGAGGAAAAAAGACTGACAATGATTTTTTTCCTTTTCAGCTTCATATTCCATCTTCCGTATCTTTCCCCAAACAGGGCATGTTTACCTTTTTCTGATGTCTACTTAATCACATGCAAAAACCACATTTTTCTCTATATTCATTCCCAACAGCTTACTAACTGCCTGTGTTCCCCTAACCTTTTGGATTCCTTGTCAGTGATTTCACTTGAGTGCCCTCTCCAGTCAACCTGGTATATTGTGACATGGGAAAGAGGCCAAGCGCTGTAGCCCTTGCAGAAGGGTTTTCTTTTGGCCCTGTGCTAAAAAACCTCTGCTGTGCTCATCGAGATGAATGAAGCCCTTTTGCTTGTCCTGCAGAATTTTTTTTTTTAATTTTGAGATAGGATCTCCCTAAATTGCTCAGGCTAGGTTTGAATCTTCTTGCCTCAACCTCCCAGAGTGCTGGAATTCTAGGTCTGTGTTCCCATATGTGGCTTGTTGCAGAAATTTTTAAGTAATGATCCATTTTTTATGGTTAAGTAGAAATATTTTAGAGGATTTCATCCTTAAATGCGGAAGTGTAAACTTAGCGTGTTAGAATATAGTAAATCTGCTATCTATTTTCACATTGTCAGGACAGAGCAATGGCCTTAAAGCCTTCTCTCATGTTTTTTTTACTACATGGAAGCAACCTTAACATTCTCCCCAAGAATTTGGAAATAAGGGAAATAAGATCACTTTGAAATCACAGGCAATCCTGTACTGTACTCATCAGAGCAAAAGTAAGTCGCCATAACAGCAGCATTATTTTTAGGCTTGTGCAAAACTTGACTGAAGGCATGAAGTACAAGCATCTCCATTCTGTTGATCAGCAGTAGAAGCACAGGAAAAGGAGACACATGGGCAGGCTTGGGTGGCACTCATCCAAGACCCAGGGACAAGGAGTGCTGGCCAGTGAGATTTCAGCTGTGTTAAGCCCCGTGGATATGTTTTGTTGTGATCGTATTTGAGAAAGACTCTTCACGCGTGATCTTAGCCAAGAGGCTGAGAAGCAATGAGAAAGACCTTTAACAAGTAATTCTTCCGTTTTGTTCCAGCTTCCTGGTTACTGTTTGATTTCCCTTGTATATCTCTCCTTAGGAAAGCATGCTGTAGTTATATTTATTTGAACATATCATGGTTGTGTATGCATAATTTTGTGAACTTGGAGTGTAGATCTGCTACGGTTAAATTAGGTTTCTGAGTCTGAAAACCAAAGGGCCAAGTCCTGGACTGCATAGTTAAATATACAGGGGAATTTAGCCATCAATCATCTTACGAGAAAATCAACTCTTCTGACTACATTCCAGTCTAACATTCCATCTAGCCAGTTTGCTAGAAATTAGGGCAGAAAGAGGAGACTAGTCATTACTTGGTAGGACTAGATTATGATTGTATGAATCTGTTTCACCAGTGCAAAATTGCACAGTGTTTCAGGGAAATTCAAAGTTTCCATTGCTGTCTTGGTTTTAATACTCTAGAATCCTTTTTTCCATTGTAAATATTTGTGTCTTTTGATGAGATGTTGAGCAGTAGGCAATAGTCTCTGAAAGAGTTTGTGCAGCTTTTTCCTTTTTTTTAAAAAAAAAAATATTGACAATCATGTTTCTTGTCCTTTGGCTCCATTTCCTCAAACCTGAAGGCTGACAGATGGTGTGAGCCTCATCAGTAAGAGCAAAGACTCCATACCAGACAGATCTGTGCTAAGATCTTGGCTCTACTGTGTATAGTTAATGTGACCATTGGCAAATGAAGCTCATCTCCCTGAGTCTTGTTTCCTTTTCTCTAAAGTGAGGAAGGATAATATTACTTCTTACAGAATTGTGAGAAATAAATTAGATACTATATAGAAAGCCTTGGTGCATGGTAATTAGTTGGTAAATGACAGTGGTCAAAGATGATGATTGAAGTAGATGGGACGATTTTCTAGCATCTTAAAAATACCTTTAAAATGTGATTACTTTTATTCTTTATCTTTCTAATAGCTAATTAAGAATATATGAATAAATAGGCATATTAGAAGAAGAAAAGTTTAAAAACTTGAACCATGGTCTCTTGTTATCTTTGGAGGGATTGGTTTCACAACATCCTTCCTCCTCAAGTTAGTGAAATCTGTATGTGTGGAAGTGACTTGTACTAGATATTGTAGTATTTTTATGTAACTTATACACATACTCTTGTATACTTTAAATTATCTCTAGATTACACATAATAATATGATGCTATGTAATTAGTAGTTCTGTTGAAATGTTTATGAAATGATAAGCCATATGTATGTTTGATAGAGATACAAATTTTTTTAAAAAATTTCAATCTGTGGTTGGCAAATCCAGGATATAGAACCCATTCATGGTGAAAAATTATGGCAGGTTATAATACTCTGTTCTGTGTGTATTTGTACTGAAGAATTCCTGTATATTGTTCCTGAGTGAACATAAAATAAGTGTTCTATTTTCAGTTCATTATTGCCTGAGGAAAATGGTAGAGGAAGACTTAAGATTGTATTATTCAGCTTAATGTTGACAATATCTGTTTTATGTTGCTATGGTAAAAAATAGAAGTGTTGTTAATTCATTTCTAAATCATATAGTCATAAAATTATGGAACTCTTGATTTGAAAAAAAATTGGAGATATTCTGTTGTTGCTTAGAACACTATAAAACTCTGTGTTTCCCCGAGAGAGGAAAGTGAGGCCTCCAAAGTTTCAAAATTGTTTTAATATCATGTCTAAGATTAATGACAAAGATTTTCTTAGTCTATGTTTGAGTTGTGCTACCAATTAACTTGAAGGAAATATCTAGTTTATAGTTCCAATGCAGGATTTAGGTTTATAAGCCTGTAAATTGATGAATAAAATTAATCATATTCAATTTAATATCTTTTGGGATCTGTCAAGACTTCTACCAGGTCTAGTGCTCTGTACATTATGAGTTTAGCAATGTCTGTCTGTGATGTTAGGTAACTTCTAAATTAAGAAATATGAAAATGAAATAGAATATTATAAAGATGAAAAATAATTGTAAATGAATAGCCCAGTTCAACAAACATTGGGCAGTTGGAAAACTATTTTGAAATGTTATCAGTAAAACGTTTGTCTTTATCACCATACATAAAGTATGCAATATTACATAAATTTTTAATTGCAGATGTGTTAAATTGAAATTGCAAAGAACAGCAGAATGTATTTTAAAATAATACCTATTAACAGTATTTTCTCTGATAGTACTTTGTACTAGGTTCAACATAAAATGTTAAAGGGGATTTTTTTGTAGTGTGCTTCCAAAGGGAAATAGATGAAGTTAAAATGATGGTGTAACCATGAGCTGTTACTTGTTTTGACAATGCATTTGTAGCTCTAAGATACCATGCATTAATGTGAAATTTTGCTTTGGGATTGTTTTTGTTTGGTAAAAATAGTATTTGTTTTCTTGAGAAAACATAAAGGCTAGTAAAATATAAGAAATGAAGATCTATACCACTTTAATGACTCAGATGTTATTTTCATCTTTAAGTGTATGTAACCTTTTCATATAACTCAGTGTTTTAATGAAAAATTTGATTAATATGGAAATTTTACATAATACTGAATTGAGAAATTTTCTATAAAATAATCCTTATGATAGTATGGAGTTTTAAAAAATTGGTTTGCAAACATTGCATTTCAAGAGTAAGGAATTGAGGTTGTATACTTTGATTTTTAATAACCTATAGAAGAAACTGAATATAGTACATTATGGGTTTTATTAGTTGATCAAAATGTGGACATTTTATATGGTTTTTATAAAGAAGTACTAGGCAATAGAGATATAATGTAAGCCACAAATGCAACTTAAAATTTTCTAGTAGCCATGTTTAAAAAAACTATATAAACTATTGCAGTTAATTTTAAAGCAATCTAACTAACTCAGTATACTTAAAATTTTATCATATCAACACTTAATCAATATAAAAACTAAAATATTTCATGTATTTTTCTGTAATAAGCCTTTGAAATTAGGTGTTTTACGCTTATAGTATATATTCTGGTATGAAAGTCAATAATAATTGGTATGTATTTAGCTCTCATAAAATTCACAGTACAACAAAGTTCCAAAGTACTTACAATTTTTCCAGTAAGTGAATCAAGTATCAGTGTTTAAATTTAATTTTGGATAACCATGAAGTACTTAAATTTAAGAGTTCAATTTTTCATTCACATTATCTATATTTTAAAAGTTCAATAGCAACATGTGATTAGAGGTTACTTATTAGAAACATAATTCTAGAGATAGTTTGGCAATACATACCAGAGTACGTAATTTATGTCTAACTTTTGAACTATCAATCCCAATTCTGGGAATCTAGAACAAAGGAAAGATGTATATAATATGATATTCCTCAGAATGCCTAAGGCAAAAGGTGAATGGAAGACAAAGAGAATACAGAATACTCCTCATCCATTAAGAGTTGATGGAGTAAAATTGGGATTTCTATGATATTGTGATTCCATGTTGACCAAAGTAAAAATACAGTTTTAGTTTGCTTGATATTTAAGATAGTCACAACCAGGTGGTGGTGGTGCACACCTATATTTCAAGCACTCCTCAGAGGCTGAAGAAGGATTGCTATGAGTTTGAGGCCGTCATGAACTACACAGCAAAACAATGACAGCCACCACCATCAGACAGTCACATTGCTGATTTTATTTTATATATATATATATGAGCTGATTTGTCCTTTGTTAAGACTATGCTTATCAACAGTCTTGAATTTTAAAACTTTAAAGTACTTTGATAACCTACTGTCCTACTTTGTATTAGCTGTGTAACTGTCTCTTCGTGTGTGTGTGTGTGTGTGTGTGCGCGCGCGTGTGTATGTTTAAACTGCAGTATTTTGGAAAATTCTCAAAATATCAAGCCAATACACTGTAATAATTTAAAATCAGCTTTTTAGAGCGACACTCTGAAAAAATACTGGATTCTGACCACGAACAAAACTGTATCAGAAATGTTTCGTATCTTTTATAAATTACATGAGGATGAGTGTGTTCTAGTTGTTTAAAGTGCTCTAGAGACTGTAGCTAAATAGAGCAGTACCTTGGTTCACAAACTTCATTCATTCCGTGATTCTGGAAAAGATGGCCATGTTCGTGTTTGTTACCCTGTGTGGAGTTCACAAACAAAAACAAAATTTTTCCAAACCAAATTGTTCACAAACAAAAGCATCTGTGAACCAAGTGTATAATGTTGGAAGAAAGTAGTTGAAATAGTCTTTTATTTGTAAGAGATTGCTATATAATTTGTAGAAAGAGTGAAGATATTGACACAATCTGAATTTAGTTCTTTTGAGTTACAAAAATTGATAGTTGCTTGATTCTGAAAATAAGACATATTTCCCCCAGGAAGGTCGAGTCACAATTTTAAAAGATTGATGTATTTTGTTATGCCATAATACCCACTGAAATAATCCTTTTGTTAGACTTTTATTTGTAAGTATAATTGGGTTGTATTTTAATGATGTCATCTTTAAGATTAGTTTATAATTGATGCTTGAAATTTCAAGCAGTTTCCTTTAGAAACTGAAGTGTCCTTTTGATTCTTGCCAGCCTTGTAAGACAGCTGAAATATAATTTATAAAGAATCAATGGGATTCACCTGTCTTGGAGTCAAGGGGTGCAGGTGATGCAAGAGTGAGGAGGACATGTTTGTATTCCATTTCTGTTCTATAGGACTCCAGGTTTTGAAAGAAGAAAACTATTGTTAAATCTTTCTTTTTCCTTTTTACAAAAATATTTTATTTCCAGATTATCAGTTTTCTGAAATGTTCTGCATGATTTGTTTTAAAAATCATTTTTTCATCTTTCACAGATATGAGTAAAATTAAACTAATTAGAATGTTAGTTCCTGAAAACATTGACACGTACCTGATCCACATGGTAATTGAGATACTGAAAAGTGATGGTGACCACGCTCTGTTATGTCAGTCTTCATGTGACTCCAGCAAAAAGAGATGTTTCCCCAACTCTAAAGAGAGCTCTTCAAATTCTAAGAGAAGCAAGGAAGAAGTAGGCACAAATACCAAGGTGTTAATTATATGTAGACTTTTCATAGTGTTGCTTTGTTTAGTTTGCAAGTTCTAGTGCTAAAATACTGTTTTTTGAACTGTTACACATTCTAATATAAGGTTACTTCATAATCTATGTGTACTATATTTCCTTTGCTTTTTATAATATGATCTGAGAAAAATGATTTTAAAAAAACAACAAAAGGGGGAGAGAGTCCATCTATTTAGTTTATAGAATGCCAGCTTAAATTTACTTGTATTAGCTTTATAGCCTCGAAATTCTTTTTGCTTTCAAACGTGTAGTTAATAGGTTTAATCATATGGCAATTTATATGGTTGATGAAAGTAAACTGATTTATGTATCATTCTGTCATTCATCATGCTCTCTTACTACTTTGTTGACTATGCAGAGTGCAAGAATAATTTTTGCTCATGATTCTGAACATTTCACAACTTTTGCATAGTCAGAGAAGGACTACAAATGCAGTAATATTTTGGGTAGTATATTAAAATCAAGTGTGTGGAAAATTATTGTTCAATGAATGATATGAGACAAATAGTTAGGGAAGAATAATTCTTTGGCAAGATGACTCAATTAAATGATTGTGTAAGTTTGAAAATTTGACCTTCAGTATCTTTCAGGTCTAAAATTACATGACTGCATTAGAATAGTTATTGAGCTTTTAATAATTTGCTAAAAATTCTTTTATTTCCTAGATGATGAACTTAGTGTGGTAGTCAGTGGTTGTTAATATTTGCATTACGAGATTAGAGACTCTATTTTAGTTTTAAGGTAACTTTGTATTTCCAAAAATTATGTTCTTAACTTTTCCAAATAGCTTTAAGAAATAAAGGGAACTGATGCTTATAAATTCTGTATTTCTATTGGGTTGTGTATAGTTACATTCTAGGTAAGTCAGTGACGTTTAATTCGCTGTAAATTTCAGCTTTTTTATAATTGACTAGCTAGAAGATGGATAGTAAAGAAAATCTATTTTGGGTAGAATTAATGAAATTAAGCTTCTACACCCAGGTTTTTATTTTTGTAGTATATACTATGTGCCTGAGAGCCTATTTTTCTCAATTCCTACCTGTCAATATATACAGCAATAAGTGTAACATTATTTATACATTTATAGTAAAATTATATTTTAATTACACAATAGGGTTTTTGCTTTTCCCCTGTTGAAATAATATCACTCCTAGGAACACAGTGGGTTCTTTATAGTTTTTGTTTTTGTTTTTTTTTAGTTCTGGAAAGTTCTCTTCAATTATGGTTTTAAAATTTATTTCCAGAAAGTTTTGTAAATTACACTGTTTAATACTTTGTTCCATTGCTTTTTCTTTGTTTTTCAGGGACTTCTACTATCTTATGTTAGGTCTTCGTCATGTACAGCTTCACTGTTAGTCACATATGTCTTCACTGTTCACAAATAGCTTTTGTCTCGTGGTGGTAGTGGTACTGGGTGTGGAACCCGCTGCTCCTGATGTATACTAGGCAAGCATCTGCCACGGAGCTGTGCCCTCAGCTCCTCTTCATTTGTCTGTACCTTAGATTTTTTTTTTATCTTGTATTTTTCTTTGGATATCTTCTGTTATTATTGTTTTTCATGTAGTGAAGTATTTACTTCTTTAATTCTTCATGTTCACTTCTTTTCTGATTCTTTTCTGAGCCCCCCTCAGTTTTGAATTTTCTGATTTTTTAACATGTCATTCTTTCATGTTTAGAATGATTCTTTAAATGTTTCCTATTCATTTTGAAAAGTTGCAGCTTTAGCTGGAATGTGGTGGTACATGCTTATAATCCCATCACTCTGGAGGCTTAGCCAAGCGAATGGCCCCAAGTTTGAGGCCAGCATGAATTGCTTAGTGAGTTCAAGGCCAGCCTGAGATGCAGAGCTCATAGCGAAACCTGTCTCAAAAACAAAACAAAACAAAACAAAACAAAACAAAACAAAACAAAACGTTGCAGTTTAATTCTAACTGAATCATCTTTCTGTTGTGAGATGTTACTTGATACTTGTTTATTGCTTCATTTTCATGTAAAATTAATTTTCCTACACTTTAAAAAGAAGGCATGAGTCAGGGTGGCTTTTCCAATTTCATAGTTCTTTCTAATTTTTTAATGTAATATTTAAAATATGAAAACTTTATTTCTGAGCTATACATCCCCATGTTTACTGGGCTTTCTCTTTTGTTTTCTTTCTGTTTCACTGTCCCACTTGATTCTGGTTTAACCCCAGTAGTTTCTCTTCATGTGGGGCCCGCTGCCTTATCTGCTTCAGATACTTAGTAGGGAATTCTTGTACCTCCTCTGTTCCTGCATTGTCAGATGCTGTTTTCACATTATTCCATGATGCTTTTCAGAGTCTGTGGGCTCTTTTGGAATACTCTGAAGTTTGCAGATACCTCGTTGCTTGCCATTTTGTCCCATACAGATGTGTTTACAATGTGAGCATCAATAGCTAGCCACTGGTGGTTTGTTCTTATAGTTTGGCTTTCCTGAAGATACCTACAAATGTAGCTTCACTGTAAATGTAGAAGATAGTTTTAGTTTTGCTGTCTAATTCTGTCCATTCTATTGCTAGGATTCATAAACATTTAAAACCTATAGATAATAGGAAGTAGAGAGGCAGATCTTTTTTCAAATAGGAAGATCAGGAGGTATGGGGTGATGAAAGAATTGAAATGTGTTACATACACATATCTACTCCCCACAAGGAGTGTGGTCATATGTACTGCAAACATGTTTAGTAAAAAGTAAGAAGAGGAAAATAAAAATTAGTAAAAAATCAAATTAGAAAAAAATAAAATTAGTAAAAAAATAAAAAGAAAAGTGCAACGTATAACTGTTTTATGTTCTATAAAATTTCATAGGCTGATGAAAAACATCTTGATAATTTTTCACTGAAAGACAAAGACCATGGAACTTCATTAAAACTAGCTTCTTGGAATCAGCCACCTGATGATCCAGAACTAGAAGAATTATTTTCAGATTCTCATTCACAGGTAAAAATTATGAAAATGGTTTTAATGATAAATGCATTGGGCTTGATAATGAATAATTTTCAATTTTTTACTTATGGGTGAGATTAAATGTGAATATGTTACATTTTTTTTCTCTATCTGCTCATATACATGTACATATGATCAGCAAATGAGGTAATGTTTTCTGTTCACAGTTGATCAGTAATAGCTTTGTAATATAATTTGAAGTTTCATAAAGTGATAAATAGCCCCATAATTTTTTATTATGGTTGCTAGAAATTTAATATTCTACTGATGAAGGAAATAGACACTAGAAGACATTATTTCTATCTAGTGACCCAAACCTTGGAATTAATATCTCTTCAGATACTTATTGTAGAGACTCAAAAAACATACACAGTGTAAGCATCCTCCCCCTTCTTAGTGAAATAAGATTATTACAATTGTAGGGTATATACTGAGGATCATATTCCATATAATATTATCAGAAATAACATTTTAAATGGTATTAGCTACAAGTTAATGAGTGGTAAGAAAAATCAGGATGTTTTTGATACTTTGTGTGTATTTTCATTTCACTCCAAATAATTTGTGATGTTACATATATTATTCCCATTTTCTGAGTGAAGACATTAAAGTTTAACATGCATAAGATCACACATTTAAGTAGGTATATTAATTAGAATTCAAAACTAGTCCTTTCCTGTTTTAAAAACCATCTTTATTCCATGATGTAGACTACCATAAGACTAGAGATTTCTCCTGTGTTCTATTACTGTTGAGATGTCTCAGTGTGTTTTACTGTTTGGCTTTATTACAATTTTAACTCCGCCTGCCGCACTCAGGGGTTCAGACTCTAATTGCAGCAGCTGTATTTGTCTGTGACTACAAGTAAGATCTTTTGAGAAAAATAAATGTTACTGATAGATTGTATGGTGGGGGCGTTGCTGGGGGTTGAGCTAAAAGCCTTGTGCATGCAAGTACGTTCTGTGTCACTGAGCTGCCCAGCTGACTCTGGACTCATTTTTTCCTCTAACAAAATACTTTTTCTCTGTGTATCTTTACATCTCTAACACTTGCTATTTGCTAGTCCACTGTTGTGTATCAGTATATGTAAGTCTCATTTGTTCTCCTGATTTTCTCTTTCTTGCTTGGGAATGAATATCCAGGAACAGAGTTGCCATATCTTAGCTATTTCTTTCCTTTAGCTTTTGCAATAATGTGAGTAGCCTTTTCTTCAGCATTGGATTTCTTTACTTAAGCTGGAACAGCTAACAGTTCTTACCTTTTTCAGTTATAAAATTTCACAGTCTTTGCCAAGGATCTTTTACTTATCCTTAAATATTTTAAAGCATAGTTTAATAATAGAAACCATAATAAAACATAGAAAGCAATTGATGAACACTAGATAGATAGAGAGGTAGATAGGGCCATCATTCTTAAAGTAGAATAAATTATACTATAGTTACACATTAGACTGACAGATACATTGTAACTTAGATAAGAGTACCTTCATACCTATTACAAAAGTCTTCAAATATTTCCAATAATGGCTAGATTCAAAGGAGTAATAATATTGGAGTAACTTCTCTGTCAGGTTATTCTGAGGATCAGGTAACTGAGTTCTGAAGTACTATAAATCAGTTTATGCCATTTTAGGCTTATGCAAAACTTACCTGTTTAAAATTGTTTTATACTTTTCATATGCCAAGGATAGGAAGTACCCATATACTGCCTTTGTGTTTGAAAGTCCCACCATCACACATGGACTTTTAACATATGGTTCAGAGGCTTTTTTGGTACAGAAGCCTATAAAATTGTGTGCAAAGTGTTGAACGTGTATTTGTCTTTTTCTCTGGAAAGTGGATCTGTGGTTGTCAGCAAATTCTCAAAGGAGTCTATCAGACAAGAAGATTTGTTGTTTTTGCTTTGTTTTGTTTTTGAGTATCTTCTGTATCTTGACCAGTCTGCAAGGTGCTGATAATCACTGTACCACTCCCCTCATCCGTCTACCATTGTAGACATTAGGCATTATATTGTGTTTTAGATGCCAAATATGATTAATTCTGAGTCTGTCAGTCTTCCTCAGAATATTAAATTCACCATTTTTTGTTAAGCCAAAACACATACATGTGGGATGTAGATATGAAATAATCTCCAATTTTTAACTTATCAAATGAAAATCTGGACTTGAGTGTTTAAGAATGGGTGGGATAGCCATTAATTGCCTAAATAAGTGATATTGCAGTTTCTTTACCCTTTCATTTGTTAACTTTTAGACCAGGAAATAAATTCTGTAGATGTAACAGTTTGGTTTGGTTTGGTGGGGAGGTGTGAGAGGGTGGGTGTATATTCAGGACATGTTACATGTTTTTGCAGGGACAGACACTTGTTACTTTGCTTATAATTGATATACATTTTCAGTAGGAAAAATATTTATTTTTCTTTTTGTTTTCTATAGATATCATCTGAAAACTCAAAGAGAAACTTACCTGAATGGTTTATCAAAGGAAATGAGACTGTAGTCGATAACAGCAAGAAACCAGTAACCAAAACAAAAAAGAAAGGTCTTTTTAGTTAAGTTGGCAATTACCAGAACAGTTTTGTGTATCTTATTTTTTCTGTATTATAAGAGCTGTATTTCATTGCTAAAAGAAGTAATTTTATCTCAAAAATTATTTTAACCCTGAAGTAAAACTCACATATTGAAGAACCAGTATCTTAAATTAACCTTCTATAATTCAGATAAACTATTTGGGTCTTCTAGGAACCTTTGCATTTATTTCATATAATAATAGAATATTAAATTAGATTTCCTTCGAATTACTTTCAGGAACTCTATTGCTGCCATATTTTTTAATCTCTATTTATTGCAACAGTGTATTTGGAAAATATAATGTATGGTAATTTAATAAAAATAACACATTGGTGGGGATTTAGCTCAGCAGCATAAGCGCCTGCCTTGCAAGTGCATGGTCATGAGTTTGATCCCTGGTACCAAAAAACAACAAAAAAACCCTGAAAACAAATAAAACCCCAAAACATTAGTTGTGTGGTGATTGTAGAATATAAAATATTCTTATGTTACCAAAATCTTGGCTTAGAAATGTAAAAAAGCATAGTTATTTTATAAATCATCTTTACTATCTTTCAAAGCAGCTTTTATAGGCATTGTTAGATGGCATGAGTTAACCAAATCAGTGAAAATAAAGTTATATTTTGAATATCATTAAGTGGGGAAAAAAGAATGTAATTAAAAGGGATTCTAATTGTGATAGGCAACTATGTAATTTGTATTTTCTACACAAGTCCTGTTGTTTTTCAAATAATGAAACAGTGTACTTCCTACTGAGTATTATAAAGATACACGTAGTGTATTTTCACTTAATTCAAGTACTTTTATTATTTAAGGATGTCAAAATTTGATTTTACTTTCGCTTACATAGCATAAGTAAATATCTAACCTAGAATTGGATTGACCATGGTTGTAACTTCAAGCAGTTTGCCATATAGCTTATACATTCCAAAACCTTTAACTTTTCTGTAAATAAAAATAGCTGTTATTAATAAAGAAGAAATACAAGTTTGTTGCAGAAGAATTAGAAATCCAAAGAGGTAAAGAAAACAAAATGAACCATCAGAGTGACCCATAGTTCACTAGTAAGTAATCAGTCATATCTTTTGTGTATCCTGGCAAACCTTTTCATATTCATTTGTTTTCTTAGTTTGTTACATTGAATTTTCATTGTAAAACATTCAAGCTGTACTTAAAATGTAAAGGCCCTCTATATTCCCTTTTATCTGCATCTCATTATCAAAAGGCAGCTCCTGTTCAACGGGTCTCTACTTATTTCTTCCCATGTTCTGATGCCTTCGCTGTTAACATCTGCAATATGTGTATCGGTGTTACACGGACAAGGTCGCAACTATGCAGAAAGCACTTCCTGCGGCTGAAGTATGACGGTCATTTCCAGGAAGGGCATGCTTTTGATTGTGAATGGAAATGTTTTGCATGGGACACCATTTTTACTGCAAAAAAATTACTGAGTTACTGAGCGTGGTTACTGAGATTTGGGTATTTGACAGACATATTCTCATGATTGAATGAAGTTGCTCTCTTGTTTCAAGGAAAATATCTTATGGTATTTATTGCCAATAATGAGAATAGAAATTTCTAGCAAAACTTATGATTTTGGAAAATTGTGTTTGTCTCTGGGAACTTGCCAGCTTTTCTTAATCTAAAAACTTTTCTAATGAGATTAATAATAATAATAATTAACAATTTTTTTATATTATGTAAAGTTTTACTTATATTTAGAAGACTCAGCAAATGAGTATCTTATGGATGATTAATTCATATTACACAATCATACATGAATAAAAGATGGATCAGTGGATTTAAATTGTACAAGAGTTCAAAAGGTTAATTGGTTTCAGATTATGCACTGCAGCTAATTTTTAAGGAATGAACTACGTACTTGTGTGAAGTTGGATTTCTTCATAGACTTCAGTCAGAACAGCACATTAAAACAGACTGAATGCAGAAGAAGATCTGAGAATCCAGTCATTTCTGTTAAGCTAGACAGAAAGACTCACAAAATTGAAATAATGCCACTCTTGTCACAATTTTTTAAATTATTTTAATTTCATTTTCTTTCTTTCTTTTTTTTTTTTGGTGCTGGGGCTCGAACTCAAGACCTCGTGTTTGCCAAGCTCTTTTGTTTTTTGATACTGGGGATCAAACTCACAACCTTGTACTTGCCAGACAGGCAGTTGTGCTGCTGAGCCAAATCCCCAGCCCTTAAATGTAATTTTTAAAAGAAATAGTATTTATGTTAACATGTAAGGAGTTTACTACTTAAGCAAATTAATAAATATTTTTAAAATTTCTTGGGTTTAATTTGTAACGTAATAAACAGTGATAGATGTACCTCATGTTAATGGAAGCTCTTGGGATCCTCAATAAATTTATAAAGGTAATGCAGGGTTCTGTAACCTGAGAGATTGAGAATTGTTGATTTTTATCATAGTATTATACTGTGAAATTTAACTGACTTCATGTTGGTGGATATTGAAATTCCTTCCTTTTGTTTTCTATTTTAAACAGCCCTATTGTGAACTTTCTTGAAACAACACCTAGTATAGTTTCATGCCAGATACCAGCTAGATGGAGAGACTCCTATTTGTAGTAGGCTTTATGCCTTCTCAGCATCAGTCCTCTTTCCCCATTTCCTATTTCTGTTTGTGTTGGCTTAAGGGGGATAATTCCTACCTGATGTGGAATTGGCACCTATGACCTCATCTAAGTAGATTCTTGGCAACAGCATTTAGATTCGGGGTAGTGTGTAGCCTAAAGTGTTGTTGAAATGCTGGAGCAAATATGTTCTCTTTTCCCCGATGTCACTTATGAGGAAGTATTGGTGTACTTTTAGCGCCATGAAAAATCATCCTTCAGTGAAGCTGACACTGAGGTATACAAAGAAGAAACATGAAAAGAAATTTGCTTGTTGGTGGTACTGCTCACCTGCTAGTTATGGTATTCTTTTCAATCTTACCTTTGAATATTTCAGGTAAGTGGGGCATTAACTTCCCTTTACTTTTGATAAACCTGTTTGAATAAAGTTTTGTTTTGTTTTTTGTTTTGAACTTCTACTGGTGTTCAGTTGACACAGCCATAGAGTGAAGTGGCAGTACTTGATGGATGACACAGGAAACGGAGAGTTTCTTTGTAGCAAAGGATATGGGGGAGAGAGAGAGAAAGAGAGAAAGAAAGAGAGAGAAAGAGAGAGAGAGATACACCAAGTGGAAGACAGCAGCATGCTCCCAGGTGGGAGTGTAGATGTCTCAGATCTCTAGGTTCTCTAGGAGTTCCCATGGGCCTTTTGGATTTCCCCAGTGGCCCATCTTCATTCTCTGCCCCTGAGTGTGTTTTGGCAGCTCTGGCTCCACCAGGTGTAAATAATTGGTAGAAAATGACCTCAGCACATTACATGCTGTAAGAATAGGTGGGCCAAAGGATGATTCCCCAAGTGTGGCATAATCTTTCAGCATTCCCTCTAGTTTGCCTCATGTTTGTTCTTAAAAAACAAGGATTTTCTTCTAGGACATATGCTTTCTCATCCAGAAAATACTGATTACTTTCTCTTCTGTATTAGTTGATATTTGACCATAAAACTGTGGCCACACAGCATCAGAAGACCTGACAGTTATTTAGAATTCAAAACCCCGTAGCCCTATCAGTTGTTAGAATAAGAAAGTAGAATCCTTCCTAGTCAAATCAGTAGCATAAAATTAAGCACAAAGTATCCTGTAGAGTGACCGTAAAGTAGCTTTGGAGCTGAATAGACTTTTAACCCTTACAGAAAACAGTGAAGTTCAGAAACACACTGAAGGTCAGTCCAGTCTTGGTGAGAACTGCAAGCTTTAACAAATTGCAACTCTGAGAAGGTATCTCCAGGATTTTGGTTGGGAAGGCATTACAAAACTCAGGGTAGTACCCCACCCCCCATTGGCTGAATGAATGTGGTTAAACACCTCAGAAAAAATTATTTCTCAGAAAAAAATGAAAGAATTTATTCTTACATGGAGCTTTGTTTTCTAACTCAATTTATAAAAAAAAATACTGAATAGTATGAACTCTTATGTCTTCATTCAATAGAGCTTTGCATGTGTAGTATGCAGGTCTGGTTGGCCTCATGAAAGAGAATGGAAAAGGAAGAAAGTGCAACACGGGTCCCATGATCCACACAGGGAAAGTCTGATTCTGTGACAAGTCATTAAAAAAATCTGACAAAAAGTATTTCCATATTTTGAAGAAAACACTTCACATAAGGTATAGGAAAAAAACCAACTTGTGAAAAAAAGATCATAAGAAGAAATAGTAGCTTTTCCAACTGATAACTTATTAAATATTTCCTCTGTGTGTGTTATCCTTCAGTTCAACCTGAAGAGGTAGAGTAATGCATTTGTCTGTAAAAACAAGATAGAAATGAGAAAAGAAATCACAGCATGGATGTTGCCAGCTAAGTTTAGACCAAATGAGCTTCCTCTTACTTTCTTGAATTTGGCTGAGGATTGATAACGGAAGAAACCAAATACCCTGAAGTCTTTTCAGAGTGCTTCTAGCTATTGGTATGCAAGTACCTTTTTAGCAAAACTGGAGCTATTACCTGTTGGGAGCCACTGAAGCTGGAAATTGAACACCACATGTGCAGGGCTGGGGCATGGGCCACTGGAGAACAAAGAGACACCTCAAAGGGCAACATAGGGCCACAGCTGAGGACACCTGGCTTCAACCCCATTTAACAAGATAGCAGTTGTAGCTGTAGGCATTTCACTCCTGTAGTGAAAGTCAATTTGGAGACTTGCTCCAAAAATACGTCTTCTAAATTAACATAGTCTGTTACTTGGAAAAGTCCTTGAACCACTCCTAAGGACTTTCCTGCTTTTCCACTCTAAACCCTTCTTTGGTTTTGAAATTTAAATAAATAGCTGTCCATACCTTCATGTGTGTTGAACTTAGACAAGGCAAAGCAAGCTAAGATCACTTTGAACAAAAAGTGATAGTTTTGCTGGACTTCACATCACGACATTATGGAATCAGCACTGGGTATTGCAGTGTCTCCTTTTTTTCAAAGTAGTTGTTTATTTCAACATGTGTTATATAGTTGGTTCATGTAAACTGTTTATAAGCTCTACACATGCTGTTTTGAGGAGAATGCAAGACATTATGACAGCCATTCATGGCTTCCCTAATGTCTGGTCTTGAAGACCTGTAGTGCCCTCCTCATCCTGCTCAGATCAATTCCATACTAGGTTGTTTCATGTGAATTCCCTGTATGTGACAATATGGACAACTATTTGGAAGAAAACAAGAGTCAATATGATAGAGAGTGAATATCTCCAATTGTCTAGCTTTGAAATTTATGTCTTACATTGCTTTC
>PVJX010037264.1:0-17074 GCA_004027295.1 Dolichotis patagonum
TTTCATCAAAAATATATAATTGATCCCAACACATGCTTTATATTTTACACACATGAAATGTCCAGAAAAAAAGGCAAACCCTAGAGACAGGAAAGAGATCAGTGTTAACTATGGCTTGGAAAAAGTACTGACTACAAATGAACCTGAGGAGTCTTCCAAGGGTAATGGAAATAGTCTAAAATTCGATTTGGTAGTTGTCATACAATTTTGTATATTTATTAACCATAATTAAATTGAAAACCTAAAATTAGCTAGTTTTATGTGTTTAACTTATGTGTCAACAAAATAATAAGGCAAATTTAACATTAACACAGCATTATCATTGAGTTCAGTACAAAAACACAGTATGTTATGTAACATGATGACTTTGTTATTGTTTTATACCATGAACATACATGATTTAAATTAATTATAAAGTTGTATTCTTGAAATTTATACTTGAATTTGACTGCATACCTGAATTTGACTCCAAAAACATCATACATAAGAAAACTTTGGGCTTTTAATATCTATACTTACTATTCTTAGCTTGAAATTTGTTTTCATTCAAGAAATATATACTGGTGGCCTGCCAAGAAGATATAAATATGGAAAGATTTGAAAATTGCATAAGAAGTCCAACTTAATTCACTGAGGACCTTATTTCCATGTAAATGAATCCATATGTGTATTAAAAATTTTATTTGCCACAATCATATTCCACAGTAATTTTATGTGTTTTATATATCATTATAGTAATTTAGAAGGACATAGAAATGAACATTGTAATTTCTGGAAGCTAGTAAAACATTTCTGCTTACATATCCAGGAAATACTGCATAAAATACATTTATATTTCTGCAGGACGTTTGATAGTTTCTTGTAAAACTCTTAAGTGTATTTAAAGAAATGCAATTTTCTTTGTAGATTATTACTACACATTTTGTGTTTTATATTTTAGCAGAAGAACATAAACAAAAGTCTAACAAAAGATATCAAGAAAAATTATGTCAATACAAAGTGGAGACATCAAAATATATGGAGAATTGACTTTTTTCTTCGCTTTTTTTTTTTAACTGGATTGCATTGTATGGAACAAGTGACTAGGCCAGAAACAATTTATGGTGTGGCAGGCCAGTCAGAAAGTTGCACACAACAAGCAACAACAGCAGCAGAAACAACAGCAAGAAAAAAGGCAGATTTTCCCTTTTATCTCTTCCAAACTACCTGCCTTTTACAGGATACTACCCACTCCCAAAGTGAGCCTTTCCATTTTCCACACCCAGAACGATACTTGACCAATCAGTGGACTAACTTAGTCAGCACACATCCTTTATCCAAGCATCCACCACTTTTGAAAAGCCCCACCAAAGAGCACAGGAGGTTTAGAGAGGCACCTAGAAGATTATAAATGGTCTGTCCGTGCACTGGAGTTCCAAAGATCCAGTCAAAGGGCTGGAGCTTAGTGCAGTCTTTGTGTAGGGCTTGCAAGGGAAGGCTAAAGAGTCTGTGCTGGATGCCAGAAGTTGACATCCAAGGAGAAGGATACCCTTTAGGCTACAAGCCACCGAGGGTCGAGGGTCGGTCTTCTATCTTCAGTAATCTCCTCAGCCACTCTCAGAGCTATGCCGATCTGATTTAGTCAGGCATTTCTTACTCAAACTGACACACTTAGTTAACTATTACACTTGGGATGAAAGAGTTTAGCAGCTGTGGTGTACCTTGACAGGAATACATATACTCCTCTGTTCATTTGACAAGTAGGACAATCTACAGTTTTATTTAGCAAGCTAAAAAATAAGTAGATCTCCTTACATGGTTATACTTATATACATATAATTGAATACTTTCTCAGGTTTTACGAGGAGTTATGTTAAGTTTGACAATCACACACAGTGCATTGAGGAATGAACACCGTTGAGAGCTATTCATGTGTATTTGTGTTTTTCTTTATTGTTATTATTTTATGTCACAATAATTATTAAAAATATTTAAACCATACATAGGGGCACATTCCTGTAATCCCAGCTCTCAAGAGGCTGAGGCAGGACAATCATTGCAAGTTGGAGACCAGCTTGGACTACAAAGTGAGCTCAAGACCAACCTGAATTGCATAGCAAGACCCTGTCCCAAAAAGACAAACAAAAACAATCCTTAACTGACAAAGAAATGTTTAAACAAAGCATTTTTTTCTTTAGCAATCTATCTACCTTCACCACTAGTAGCACATTTATTTAACAGAGGTCATAAGGTTATATAGGAGAAATAAACCTGAACAACATCTTTATTTCAAAGTGAGCACAATCCCATCATCATCATTAAATTAAATTCATTACTTTAGTGAACTGTGATACAAACAATTTAAAGATTAAACTAAGGAGCTCATAAGAGTATCTATGCATTTAGCAGCACAACTCCCAATAATTAAGAGAGAGAAGTAACCTATATGCTCATCAATAGATGAATAAAGAAAATGGGATATATGTAAACAATGCAGTACTACTCAACCATAAAGAAAAGTAGTTTTGAGTCCCTTGAGAGATAATGCATGGCATTTAGGACTATAATTCCAAGTGAAATAAGTCAGTCATAAAAGGTTAAGTGTTGCATGGTGTCTCTAATATGAAGGACCCAAAATAAAAAGTGTGATAGTTAACTTGTATATCAACTTGAGTAAGAAACTCCAGGCTAATTAGTTTAGCATATTTCTGGGTGTATACGGAACACTGAATTACTAAGGAAGGAAGACCCTCCTCCCCAGGTAGGGTGCCACAAGCCATTAGAGTTATAGCTCAAATGAAATTCAAAGGAGAAAAAGAAGGAAGTCTCAATTTTTTTTTTTTTTTTTGAGGAGCTCTAGTATTTGTCATTGTCTTTGGACATCTGTCTCCAGGCTTCCTGCACAAACTGGTCAGCCTTGCAGTTTGTACTGCTGAACCTTCCAATACAGGTACTTCATTTTCTTAATTTAGACACCAAGGCCACTCTGCTGTGAGCTCCACATCATCAACTCTGACTGGATTGTTGGGTTCTCCAGTGTTTGGATGGCCTTTCTGTACTTTCCCACACTTTATTCTTCAGGTGGCCATTGTAAACCTACCTTGTAAATTTACTTACTCTATCAGAGGGCACTTACTCTAGTGACCTCTGATACAAACAAAGTAAAGAGCCAAGTAAGGAGCCATGTTATGAAACAGGGAGCATGAGAAGGGGAACCAGGGAAGGGAGAAGAGAGAAGGGAGAGGGGAGGCAAATAGGGGATATGAAAATGATTGAGAAGGGATATGTATGTTGCTTTGTACATGTATCAAATCCCTACATCCAATAACAACATAGAGCAAATATTTACTAATAAAAAGTAAAAATGTTACATAATTTTATTTCATAGCATATTCTTCCACTAATATATCTCCATTATATTTTTCAATCCTTCAATAATTAACAACTATCTACATTAGACACCTGATAAAATGCATTTTATTTACATACATAGTTGGCACTCTTCTGCCATGTTTCATTTAAAATTCATTGTACAACTTGTTATTACTCTTATTCTTCCATGAATCTTGACACTCTTGACAGAACTAATTACATTGGACAGTTTTCTGCTATCTCCTTCAACTGTTCATGCAACTAAGAATAATTTTTATTTCTCTGTAGTACTATACCAATGCCATTTGATGTGTTCATAAATATTGTCAGTGCCTTCTACTCAAAGGACATGTGAGCACACTTACAGGTAAACAAGTTGGGCTTAGTATTCACTACAGCATAGCAAGATGCACACGATAGGAATGGTGATATATCTCAGAGTACTGAATGGCCTGATAATAGGTGCTGTGCTAGGCAATTTGGGAGGGCTCAAGGAATGAGAGCTGTCCAGTTGTTATAACTTACATTTAGTTCTTCTGTCTTATCATATTTATGAAGTCTTTAAGAATTTTGTTGACTACATATGATAATGTAAGGCAATTTTCTCTTATTCCCTAACTCAGAGAAGATGTCCTCAGTATTTTATAACTATAAAAGATTCACTGAAGGCTTATAGCTATTGATGTCGTTTTTCATAGTATATTTTTCTTTTTTTATTGGTACATTTTAGAAATATACAGTGATCAAATTCATTATAGGGAATTTGTTCCTGTACATGACCTATCTTACTGCTTCTTTTTTCCACCCTCACCCCTCTCTTCAACCCCTCTTCACTTCCTTATTTACAAAGACTTGTTTCTGTTTTTTTCTTGTCCTTCCTTCCTTTTCCCCTTTCTCCTCCCTTGTTCAAATGAGAAAGGGAACTTTTTCATAGTATTTGTCATGATTTTTACCATTATTGATTGAAAATGTTACTAAATGCATCTCAATTAATTGGTTGCTCATAAAATCTGTTAAAGGTGTGACTTACATTACTTTGCAATAATTAAAACCAAACAATTGAAACTATCCATTTTGTCTAAGTTTTTGAAGATATTAGTTTAGAATGGCTTATTGTATCTTACATTTTTGCTATATTGACTGGACATTTGCATTAATGCTTATGGTTTCATTCCTATTGGTGCCTTCTTTTTCTTTTCTCAATCTTGTCAGAAGTCTGTCAAGTTTTTAAACTGGTTCACTATCTCCACTTTTATTTTCTTCCTGACTTATGAGATCACATTATTATCTCTATAATTTCATTCATGTTCCTTTGTATTATTTTGTTCCACTATAACTCTCTAATAATTTTAGGTCATTAGTTCTAATTATTTTTTCTGATATTTGCCTTTATTTAAATTATAGGAGTAAGAAGAGTTCATGACCAAAACCAAACTACATAGGAAATACTTCAAAGAATTAATAACTAGGATCTCGTCTAATTAGAAAGTCTTGAATGTCAAAAGAAACCACCAAGAGTGAAAAGAAAACTCACAGATTGGGAAAAAAATCTTAGCCAACTCTCACTCAGATAA
Source organism: Dolichotis patagonum (assembly GCA_004027295.1). Taxonomy (NCBI): domain Eukaryota; kingdom Metazoa; phylum Chordata; class Mammalia; order Rodentia; family Caviidae; genus Dolichotis; species Dolichotis patagonum. The sequence continues at coordinate 4,926 of PVJX010037264.1, forward strand.
AAAACTTCTATCTAGAAGATAAAAACCATTTTAAAAACTCAGGGCCCCAATCCAAAAATAAGCATCTGAGATGAAGATACATTTCTCCAGTGAAGAAATACAAATAGCAAATAAATATATTTAAAATGTTGAATGTCATTGGTCATCCAAGAAATGATAGAACTACCCTAAGATTCCATCTCACTCCATAAAAAAAGGCTATCATCAAGAAATCAACCACTAACAAATACTGGCAGGGATACAGAGGAAAACAGACCCTTCTCTGTTGTTGATGTGAGTGTAGACTGGTGCAGCCACTGTGGAAATCAGTGTGGAGCTTCCTCAGAAACTAGGATTAGAGGTTCCAATTGACCCAATTATTCTCCATCTGGGTATTTTCCCAGAAGAATTAAAAACTTCATATTACAGCAATATACGTGCACCCATGTTTAAAGCAATACAATTTGTAATAGCTAAACCCTGGAAACAACCCAAATGCCCATCAACTGAGGAATGGATAAAAAAGATATGGTATTTTTTATGCAATAGAATACTACTCAGCTATAAAAAATGCTAAACTCAAGGCTTTTATAAATAAATGGATGCAACTAGAAACCATACTCATAAGTGAGTAAATCAGACTCTCATGTGTAAACATCGTATTATTCCCCTCATGTAAGTAAATGAAAAAGCATATGAAATCCAAAAAGTGGATAATGTTAAAAGAAAAGAAGCTACTCAAAAGGTAATAAATATTGGGATGGGGAAAAAGAGAAAAGAAGGAAGGGAAAAATATACACATATATACACAAGATAGTTAAGATAATTGTGCCACTAATTCTATTAGCTCATGGGAAAAAATTGCGAGTGCTTATAGTGTTTGATTTGTTTTGCATGCCTTTATCTTGTAATTTAAGCAAATATTTTTGAAGATAACAATATGCAATATGTTGACAATTATTAATTTCCTAAAAATATATATAAAATTAACTTTGCTTTAAATGCATTCTACAAATATGAATAACAGTGTTCTGTTTTCATTTCATTTAAATATTAACTACTTTCTATTATTATTTATTCACCATACCATGAATTACATAAAGTGGTTTATTAATTAATGCATGACTGCATGTTATATACATATTGTTTAATAGTCAATCATTCAATAAAATTGGTTAACAAATTCATTATTTTACAACTTGTGGTTTAAGTCACAATGAAATTAGAACACCTACTAAACAATTCTCAAATTTTGGAATTATTAGTCATGACAAAATGTTTAAATTGCCCATTACAACAAAATGTAATACATTGTTCAAAGTTACTTCTAAAGCCTATTTTTAGAATCTAATTCATCAGTTTTACAATTCTTATTTTCTCTTAGCTGTGAAATTCCATCATATTTTTACTTATGCTGTATGAAATATTGATCTGCTAGAATAAGACTCTTGGCCAAATTAAACTAAGAAAGAAAAATAGCAGTCCAAAACTGATGTGTGTAGAAATCCTGTGGAAATCAACTATTTTTTCACTTTCTATTAAATCACTTGTCTTTTTCTAAATTTATAGTCTAGTTCTATATTATAATAATAGTTATGTGTAAACCTTCCCTTAATTTCCCATCTTAAAAATGTGAGAAATTTCTTGGTCTTCCTTTTTTTGTACTTGGTTTGTACTACCCTTCAATTTATAGGTACCTTATTTGCTAAACATAATGTCAATATATTTTATCATATATGTATAAATATATGTTTATAAAATATAATCAGATATCCAATAATTTTGTGCAAAATTGAATCATATAACATTGTTCTAAATCTACTGACAATATTGCTAATAAATTGAAAATGTGTACCTCTCACATAATATAAAATTTTTTATGATTACATTGGATCTAATAAAGTACAAATAGCTTATGAATTCAAATTCTTAAAATTTCAACATCATTAGCCAGTCTGGGACACTTTGACACTGAAGGTTCTATTGAAATACAATTACATCATGTTTAAATACTCTTCCCTAAACAGCAAATATGATATATTAGTTTGGTAAACTTTAAAACTTCAAACATTTTAAAACTAAAACTGTTTTTTAAAAAACAAAATTCCATGAAAAGAGTTTATTTTATTTCTATTTTTCATCTCTTTATCACAAAAAAATTTCCAAAAACAAAATTATATATTTCTGTATATTTAAAGCAGGATAAAAAGTTCTGTAATTACTTCATAATTTAACAATCATGTAAACAAAATAATTATTTTGACTGTATAATCACATATTAATTCCTGTCTCTAATAATTTATTGCAAGTTTGCTTCAGAAATGTTTCCACTTAGCTTTTTATTCTAAATTCCTCCTAAAGTTTGCTTGTCTTCATTTATAAAAGTTGGTGAATACTTTTAATATTTCAGCTACTTTAATATTTTTAATTTAAAAAGTGCCTTTATCATATTTCTAGTACTACTGACAAATCCTGATTCAAATCTGCTAATGGAGTTTGTCCTCAGTGAAATTTGTATTTACATTCTGTCCAAACCAAAAGTAGCAACTTCTTAATCTTAGAACAACTATGCAGACTTTCAGCAGTGGAAAACTATTGCAATTATAGTAAAGAAAAATATTAAAAACTTTAAACAATGAAATTAAGCACAGTAAAGCATCTCAAATACATCTATACAGCTCAACTATTATTCAATGCAAAGAATCAAATATTTGCACTTTAAAAGACCATTACAGCAATGTTAGAAGCAACCACATTTTCACATTTTTATCCGAGCTCTGCTCCCATCTATTAAGGACACTGTGTGCCCATTCAATTCCTCCTGTGAAGAACTTCTGGCTTTCACTGCTCGGGTGCAACAGCCTCCAGTTCAAAATGTGTCTCATATCTCTTTTAAGAGGCCTGCATCCAATATTTGATCAATAAATGCACATATTGTTCCAGAACCTGCGGTCACTTGTGGTTCCAGAACTCTCTGTGCAGTCAGTAGACAAATCAAGGGACCTGATTTACTGCTTGACTTCTGCCCAATGCTGCTTCTTGCTTCTCCTTTCGATTCCTAGATTTTGATCATCACAGCACTCCTTAAGAGGCACATTAGTTTAGATACCTACCCAAGCATCCAACTTGAGACATCATCTATACTGACACAGTGACACACACACAAAATAAAAAAATCATGCACGTGGGGCTCTCATGTGTTGTTGTATTATGGCATGAAGCAAACTTAGGGCCTTGTGCCTAGTACGTGCTGCTGTAAAATGAGCTGTGTGTTCCAAGCACCTGTAATTGTGTTTTTTGCAAAATAGTGCAAGCTAAAATTGAATTTCTATAGATAATCTAAGAAAAGTAGAATATACCATCTGCATAATTAAACTTGTTTCAACATGCAGAAGCAAATATTGACAGAGAAAAAGATAGTTTGGTGGAAAAATGTATCGCGATTACAAACTATTAACAAGTAAGACAAAATAACTAAAATAAGAAAACATACCTAATCCCCTTTAAAATTAATTGAAATATAAGTGCACTGCACTTTTTTTCACTTTAGAATACAGCATTTTTCTTCCTTTGTCAACTGTTGTCATAAATGTGGGGACAAAATACAATTTTTTACCAAGGATCATACATACTTTAGTAAATAATATTCTCTCAAAAATCTAACTTCGGAATGTAGGATTTTTTTTTGTGGAAAATCAAGAAAAAGAAATTCTCTCAGGAAAGACATATTAGAGAAAAATACTGTTATTGAGGAATGCAACCAAAGGTGTTTTTATCCTGGGCCAGGCATACAGCTCAGCAGCACAGAGCCTGCCTGGCAAGTGTGAGGTCATGAGTTTGATTCTCAGTGCAAGGAAAAAAACAAGTCTTCTCATCTGGAGAATACTACAGTGCATGGTTTGTTGAATATGCAGGGACTGGATATCTGCCCCTCTGCCACTGCACAAACCACTCAGCAGCAGAGAGCAGGACTTGAGTTCCAGAGGTTAGCATGTGCAATTCACTTAATATTAGATACAGTAAGTTAAGTTAAAAGAAACTAACATGTTGCTAAGCCCACTGTTAAACTTAGCAATGCATTAGAAATCAAGTTAGAGAAAAGGCAAAAGGAATAGTTTCTTCAAATTAATCAAAATAAGTAAATGAAAAAGCTTTCCTCTCAGAGTTACCCCATCTCTGCCTACTGTCAGTCTTCCAAAATAAATGAGTTTGAGCTTTTCTTGACCTCTCCACTAGAAAACAAAACAAAGAAACAATAACAGTGTTCTATTGTCTGCCCTCTGAGCCAAATGGGAAAAGAGAATCAAAACTTTACCTGCAAGAGTGGAGCTCAAGTGCAAGACTGTAATGCAGAGACTTCTGGACCAGCTGTAAAACTGTGCACCTACATATGATGAGAATGCATGTTGTCCACTGAAGGCCTCTAGACAGATCCTCTGTGAAGTATCTCTGACTGCTGATCAACAACTATGACCCCCTTCAACATGAAGAAGCCAGATTGACTGTGGCCCATTATTCCCCATGGTAGTCTGGGATACCTCTCAAGAAGGGAGAATGTTACAGACAGAACCTTGGACTACAGTGCATTACCTTGCTTGGCTGGATGGGAGACTCAGGAACCCTTCACCCAAAGAGGAGACCTCAGCAAGCTACAATCAGTGTCTTGAGTCTGCCCCTAATTTAGAGGTCTGCAGTGGGTAAATAGGAACACAAGTGAAGCTCCCTCTAACTGTAAGACCTTGGTGAACTTGGCAAGAGAGTGGGTAATTCCCTGCTCCAAACAGAGAACATCAGACAGGTTGAGGAGTGCACCAGTAAGGCCTCCCCCAACTTGGAAAAAATTAAAAGAGCTTATGAGATACTCAGTGACACAGCAGGGCCTCAGCTGACACAAACACTATAGACAGGGAGACCTGGTGACCTCAACAACTGGAAGACAGCAACAGCAGGAACTAATAGTTGACCCATATCAATACTTCCAGGCTAGTTAGGCCAGAAAGAATATAGGACTCACCCAACAGGCCCCCTAGGAGGAATTCAGGTGACTGGCCCTCCTCTTCATTGTGGTACCCAGCAATTGGACAAACATCAATCACAGAGTAGGACCCTAAATTTCACACTATGGACAGTTGAGACTGTTGGGACTGAAAGATCAAATATTTACCCAACAGGTGAAAATGAAAAAACCAAAAGGCAAAATTCAATCTCAAACATCTAGTCCATCAGGAGCAAGTACAGGCAACATTGAAATAGAGGACTTTAAAAGTGATAAACCAGAAATCTCTGAAAAGATAGCAAATGAAGTAAAGAAACAAATCCATGAGGCTATAGGGGAAATAAAATTATAAATAATATCTTATATAAAGACAGAAATAACAACTTAGGAAATGAGTTGCTCAACATAGCTAGAGAAGAAATAGATAAAAAATACAGGAGCATGGGAAATTGATTGAAACTTTGAATGAACAATATACAAAACAAGCAGAATCCATGAAAAAAACTCAAAGAGATATCCAAGAAAAAAAAATTCTATTGAAAGCTGGCAAAATGATTTAAGTAAAGCTAAGGACATAATTTCAGACCTTGAGGACAGGATCACAGATAGCAATCATGAAAGGGTAGAACTTATAAAAACAACAAAGAAGCATGAAATGATAATCCAGAAGCTTCAAGATGATTCCAAGAGAAACAATGTAAACTAATAGGCATCAGTGAAGATGCAGGAGTCAACACAAATGAGATAACTAACCTATTCACAGAAGTAATAGCAGAAAATTTCCCAAACATGGGGAAAATATCTGATACACAAATAAGTGAGGCATACAGAACACCAAACAGTCACAAGCAACATAAATCTACACAAAAACATATACTAATTGAAATCTCAGACATACAGCATAAAAACAGAAAATATTAAAAACTATTAGAGAAAACACACAACTCATCTATCAAAGAAAGCCTATTAGAATCATGGCAGACTTTTCAGCACAAACCTTCATGTTAAGATGAGCTTGGAGTGAAGTATTTCAAGCCCTAAAAGAAAACAACTTCCAATACAGACTGATGTAGCCATCAAAACTGTCTTTCAAATTTAATGGAGAAACAAGATACTTCCATGACAAAGAACAACCAAAGAAATTAATGTCCACCAAACCAACCCGAGAAAGAATACAAAAAGTGATGCTAGACAGAGATAAAAATGACCACAATCTCCAGAACAACAACAGCAAGAAACCACCAGGCTAGACAAGAAATTAACAAGAGAGAAAAGCAGGAAAACAAACAATAGGAACACAACATGGCACAGTCAAGCCAGTACATATCACTGATATCCATAAATGTAAATGAGCTCAATTCACATATCAAAAGAAACAGGTAGACAGAATGGATCAAGAAACAGGATCCCACAATATGCTGTATATAAGAAGCACATCTGGCTCAAAAAGAAACTCATAGATTAGAAGACAAAGGATGGAAAACCGTATTCCATGCAACAGGAACCTAGAAAAAAGCAGGGGTAACTATTCTCTTTGCAGACAAAGTGAACTTCAGACCTAAAATGATTAAAAGAGACAAGGTCTCACTACATACTTGTAAGTGGAAAAATTCAAGGGGAAGAGCTAATAATTATAAATATATATGCACCAAACACAGGAGCACCCAACTATATAAGGCAGATACTAAAGGACACGAAAAACCAAATACACAAGAACACAATTATTAAAGGGGACCTTAACAGCCCATTGTCACAAAGAGATAGATCAACTAGACAAAAAGTCAGCAAAGAAATAACAGAATTAAATCATAACTGTGAGCGAATGGACTTAGTGGATATTTACAGAGTTTTCCACCCAACCACATCAGAATATAGATTCTTCTCAGCTGCACATAGTACATTCTCAAAAATAGACCATCTATTAACCCATAAATCACTGTTAACTAAATGCAAAGGGAGCAAAATTATCCCATGCATAATATCTGATCATAGCGAACTAAAATTGGAAATCAATGGCAAAAAACCCTGCAAAACCTGCATAAATACATGGAAATTAAATAACAACCTTCTGAATAACCAGTGGCTTACAGAAAAAATTAAGGAAGAAATAAAACAGTACCTACAATACCATGAAAATGCAGATACAACATACCATACCTATGGGATGCAATGAAAGCAGTCCTAAAAGGTAAGTATATAGCAATAAATAGTCACATCAAGAAAATGGAATGAATGCAAATAAATAACTGAGTGCTACATCTCAAGATTATAGAAAAAGAAGCGCAAGTCAAACACAAAGCTCTTAGAAGAGAGGAAATTGTAAAGGTTAGAGCAGAAATTAATGTAATTGAAACTAAAAAAAATACAAAGAATTACAGAATCAAAGAGCTGGTTTTTTGAGTGAATAAACAATACTGATAAATTCCTGGTCAACTTTATCAAGAAAAAGAAACAAAATCTCAAATCCATTCAATAAAAACTGAAATGAAGGAAATTACTAAAGGTCCCATGGAAATTAAAAAAATCATGAACACCTACTTTGAAAATCTCTACTTACATAGGGTGGAAAACACAGAGGAAATGGATAGATTTCTAGAAACATAAGAACTACCAAAGCTCAATCAAGAAGATATAGTAATTTTGAATAAGCCAACATCAGCTACAGAAATCAAAAACGTGATTAAAAACTTACCAACAAAGAAAAGCCCAGGTCATGATATATTCACAGCTGAATTCTGTAAGAAATTTAGAGAAGATTTAACGCCAATACTCCTTAAACTCTTCAATGAAACTGAAACAGAAGCAGTTCTCCTTAATGCATTCCTGGAGGCAAGTATCACTCTGATACCAAAACCAGAGAAAGATGGAACCAGAAAGGAGAGCTATAGACCAATCTCACTAATGAACATTGATGCAAAGATTCTCAATAAAATATTGGCAAGTAGAATTCAGCAAATCACCAAGAAGATTATACACCATGACCAAGTTGGATTTATTCCCAGAATGCAGGGATGGTTCAACATATGCAAATCAATAAATGTAATACACCACAGCAATGGAGCCAAAAATTAAAATCACATGATCATCTCAGTACATGCAGAAAAAGCTTTCAATAAAGTCCAACACATGTTCATGATAAAAAACCCTACAGAAACTCAGAATAGAGGGTATGTATCTCAATCTCATAGAGGCCATTTATGACAAACCAACAGCCAACATTATTCTAAATGGACAAAAACTGAAATCTTTCACCCGAAAATCAGGAACAAGACAAGGATGTCCACTATCACCACTCCTATTCAATATAGTTCTAGAAATATTATCCAGAGGAGTCAGACAAGAGGGAGAAATAAAAGGAACAAAAATAGCAAATGAAGATGTTAAATTATCATTATTTGCAGATGACATGATATTCTACATAGAAGACCCCAAAACTCCACTAAAAAGGTACTAGAGGTAATAAATGAATTCAGCAGTATAGCTGGATACAAAGTCAACCCTCCAAAATCAGTAGCATTCCTGTACACAAACAAAAAACTCCATGAGAGAGAAATTATGGAAATATTGCCTTTCACAATAGCATCTAAAAAATGAAATATTAGGAATAAACCTAACTAAGAATGTAAAATTCCTATATGCTGAAAAGTATACTGCTTTAAAAAAGGAGATTGAAGAGAATATTAGAAAATGGAAGGATATTTCTTGCTCTTGGCTTGGAAGAACCAACATTGTGAAAATGGCCATATTCCCAAAACTGTTATGCAGATTCAGTGCAATCCCAATCAAAATACCATTAACATACCTTACAGATCTAGAGAAAACACTCTTAAAATTCATTTGGAAACAGAAGAATCCTAGAATAGCAAAGGCGATTCTGGGAAATAAAGGCAAGACAGGAGGCATCTCAATTCTTGACTTGAAACTATACTACAAAGCCATAGTCATAAAATCAGCATGGTACTGACAAAGAAATAGATCTGAGGATCAATGGAACATGTTAGAAGATGCAAACACTATTACAAAGACACTTAGCCACCTTATATTTGACAAAAGGGGCTAAACATGTTCACTGGAAAAAAGATAGCCTCTTTAATAAATGGTGTTGGAAAAATTGGCTCTCCACATGCCGAAGAATGAAAATAGACCCATGCCTATCACCATACAGTAAACTAAAGTCAAAATGGATCAAGGATCTAAATATTAAAACAGAAACACTAAATCTAGTGGACTATAAGGTAGGTAAAAATCTTGGAGATATAGGGGTAAGGACAGAATTCATGAATAAAATGCAAACCCCACAGGAAACACTTCAAAGGATCAACAACTGGGATCTCATATTACTAAAAAGTGTTTGCACTTCAAAAGAAATCACCAACAAAGTGAAAAGAAAACACAAAGAATGGGAAAGAACTTTAGCCAACTATCCCTTAGACAAAGGACTTATATCCAGAACATATAAAAAATTGAAAAACATCAAGCTCCCCAAATTCAAAGACCCTCTCCAAAAATGGGCATTGGAGATGAACATACAGTTCTCAGATGAAGATATACAAATGGCAAATAAATATATAAAGAAATGTTCCCCATCACTGGTCATTCAAGAAATGCAAATTAAAACAGCATTGAGATTTCATCTCATACCAGAAGGAATGGCTGCTATCAAGAAAACAACTTATAATAAATTTTGGCAAGGATGCAAGGAATAAGGAGCACTTCTCCACTGTTGGTGGGAATGTAGAGATTTGCAACCAATGTGGAAATCAGTATGGAGATTCCTCAAAAAACTAGGATTAGAAGTTCCATTCAATCCATTTATTCCCCTCCTGGATATTTTCCCAGAAAAATTGAAAAGATCATGTCACAGTGATATATGTGCACCCATGTTCATAGCAGCACAGTTTGTGATAGCTAAATATTGGAAACAACCAAAATGCCCATCAACCGCCAAGTGGATGAAAAAATAATGTGGTATTTTTATGCAATGAAATACTATTCAGCTATAAAAAGGATGATCTTGAGGCCTTTATAGGTAAATGGTGGCAACTTGAGAATATCCTTATAAGTGAAATAAACAAGAATCACATTAGTAAATATCACATTGTCTGTCTAGTATAAAAAATAACTGACAGAATAATGGGATTCAAAAAGTATAATAGATATTGCAAAAGTGAAAGGGAAGGCAAGTGTTCTAAAGGATATAGCAGTATGTATATTGTGTAAAATAGATGACCATATTACTAAATTTCTGTTAGATCATTGAACAGAATGGTTTGCACTGTCAATATCTGAGTGTCTAACCACTTTTTATGCTTTGATTTTGTAACTTGAATGACTATTAAGATAACAATATGTAATGTATCAACTAGAGATTTTGTGATGTTAATTTTATTTGAATTCTGTATTATTCTACTTTTTTCTCTTTTTTTAAATTTTCTTTAAGTAAAAAAATTGAAAAAAAACAACATTAACAAAAATAACATTATTTGATTTGTAGTTTTAGTTTGTGAAGACCTATAGGTAGCCTGGTAAATATGAAAATCATGCAGGAAAATTGAAGCTTTCCCTCAGCATCCACTTTCAGTCAGTAACTTGTTTTTGTAACTTCCGGCTTTTCCTTTCAGTGTAGTAATTGTACTTAATAAGCCAGTACTCTTTGTCTTCTTTATGAGGCTTCTTTACAAGTAAACTCTTTTCTATCTGCCTTTATGTTTCAGTCTTATTTGACAAGTATCATTTAGAAGAATCTTTGGTCATTGTATTAAATTTACAAATGACATATAGACAGTTGGATTTGCCATGTGTTATGTTAAAATTATAAGGGCAATTGTATTCTATTTTGGCAGCAAATCCTATCAATTACTTTTGAAAATAATCCAGAGTTGAAGCACTTCTTACTAAAGTCGCAGCTATCTTCTTGATTCTTTTGTCAGAATCTGCTGTGTAGAGGATTATGAGAGCCTTCCAAAAAGTCACCTTGAATTGTTTATTCCTTATCAATTTAGTTCCAAGACAGCAGGCACCATGATCAAGTAAATTGGGTGAATGTCACTCTTTTGCCCAAAATTAACATCTCACTCCATTCCATATAATACAAAACCATTACACTGTTCCACACTTCTTTGTGTGTCTTTATTCAACTACCTAGGTTATTAGTAAAGCACATATGTGTGCATGTCTGAGTGACTAGTGGAGATAAGTTCCCCATTAATATTTGTGGCTCCTGGCCTCTTATTCTCTGATACTGTCCCTCTGTTCTGTTCCCCAGCCACTATGAACCCAATAAGGATTCTTTTGCTACATGCCCTTCTGCCCTGTCCCTGACATGAAGCCAACCATTTATAGACTCAGCCTCCTGAAATTATGGGACGAATAAACATTTGCTCCTAAACCCCAACATGACTTTTATCTAAACGTCTTTTATTAATTTTCTGAAGAAAGTCCCTGACTGTCAGGGTGATTTAGAAAATAGTTACTTAGTTAGCTTATGAGTAAGGCAGCCAACCAACAGAAAGGTGTGAGATAGAGTGGAGTGACCAGCCACATTGATAAAATTAAGAATACACAATGAACTAGGGATTTGACAAAGAATGAACATTCCTCAGACAATAAGGAAAGAAACCTCTTGTACTAAAGAGAGGTACCATCACCTATTGACTTTTGAGAAATTAAAATATGATGGACTTCCTTTAACATGAAATACAGCTTACTTACTCCTTAGGATTTTTGAGGTATCTAGTGTAAAATAACTAGTTCTTTCTCAGATCTCAGTTTGCTGTAAACACTATGTGAAAGAACTGGGCTAGAGAGCCTGAGTCTAAATTGGTCACCTTAAATACACAGAGCCACCTATAGGAGACAATTGCATAATTCCTGTGCTCTGTTTACTTACAATTAGCTCTAGATTTAGGGCAGTGTGGCTACTCAGCTGAGGATTCCCACTGGAAATGCAGAGTAGTTCTCCTTGTTTCCAATATAAAAATCTCACCTCAATAAAATAGATAAAATTTTAAAGCAATAATCATTTACCACGTCATTTTTTGTGCTGAGTTTATAATATAGCCTTAAGTTATAGAAAAGAATAGAGGGTTGCCGGGGATTTAGCTCAGTGGCTTAAGCGCCTGCCTGGCAAGCGTAAGGTCGTGAGTTCAATCCCTGGTACCAAAAAAAAAAAAAA